>JADLZN010008968.1:0-16339 GCA_018155175.1 Sinocyclocheilus anophthalmus
CAGCAGCCAAAGACATTGGTTAATAAAATGGGATTAGAGACATTTGTGTTATTTAACATATTTAATAATTGCAGGTTTGCGTCATATTCTGAGTTGCCTTATTTTTATTCATTTTGATGAACACTAAATCTGTTTTTTGTGAGTGGGATGAATTAACGCACATTCACATTTAGTCTAGAACTACAGTAACATCATGTTCACACAGCGCACACAACGCCCCTGTACTCCCGATTTCTCCCAGTATGGGGACAGCAGACCTGTCAGTCAATAAATGGGAAAACAAAGTAACTGGCATTACGTTTTTGAAAAAGTAAATCAGATATTTTCTGGTAAATTAAAAAAGTAATGTGTTACTTCCCTTTACACCCCTTCTAGTTGCTTGAAAAAAAAAAGTAATCTGATTACGTAACTCACGTTACTTGTAATGAGTTACCCCCAACACTGCTTGCCAGACTGTTGTTGTCATGAAAACTTTTTCTGCAGATCTGAGTTTTCTGGCCCAGAACCACCTTTCCTGCCATGAAAAAGTGTGAAGTAGTTCCAGATGTGTGGCTTCTGCACCATTCTAGAGAAACACACAGTCCTGCCTAGGCTGTTTAGTATGCAGCAGAAATGCTCTTGTTGGGTTGTGTAGTGTTGGACAGCTTTGGCATTGGCACCAGATTTGTAGCTCGGGGCCTGTAGGGGTTTAATTCCTTGCAAGGCTGAATTCAAATCCAGCTCTGTCCTTCCACTCCGGCTCGGATACACTCAGGTCATTTGAGAAAACACACACCTCCCACCTTCTGAACAAACATCTGTGTAAGAGAGGCCAGGTTCTTCTCAAAACAGCTGCCTCATGTGAGCAGAGCTGCTGTGCAGGTGTGAGTCTGTTCACATGTGGTATATAAGCACTCTAGTTAACCAACTCACAGTTTTGTTCCTCAGACATCCTTACAACAACATGTCCTTACCAGACATGACAAGGTTTGAATTTAGACAGTGGAATGCCTTTAAATTAGCTTTCTGAGCAGATTGTAGCTACATGTATGTTTCCTTCCAAATTGTGCAATTAATTTAAGACAAATTTTTGAATATTGTAAAAACAATTTGCGAATAAAGCAGCAATTACACCCCATGCATATCCGTTCATATATTTTTCTTCTCCAAGCAAATTATTCACTCACATGACTCGTTGAGACAAAGTCACATTACTTTTTTGATGTGCATCTAGGAAATTATTCAGTAAATAGGGCTGCACGATAAATCGCGATTCGACAGAAGCTGTGATTGTCATGCGTATCTTTCAGTGAAGCACTGTTCTGTGATCAGCAGTAAATCTCCATCCAAAGGCCAGAGGGCGCTCTCGCGCTGAAACTCCAAATACGCCTCGCAGAAGAAACCCAGAAAATGCCTGCAGCTGAATAAACAGAAGATTCAGCTGCTTTCATTGATTCAACGTGACTAATAAACACACGACTATGGCAATATACGGTTTATCTGAGTTCTTATTATTATAATTTTCATTCAAATAAAGTATATTTATAATGCAATGCCTTTATCACTGCTTAAATACTATGAAATATGTTGATTGCCTTATTCTGTGTAAGAAGCCACATCGACTCACAGAAGGATTTATTTCAAACACTCGACTGACGTTATGAAGTGAGTTTGGAGTAAAAATATGTTATTAAATGTGGTATTTTCACATGCTTTCAGATGAAGCAGCATTTACTTCACAGAGCCATAGTTCACGGAGAAGCTACGCAAACAGCTGTCATTATCGCGAACGATTTCTTCGATTTCAGTCTGCGATTTTTTTTGCGTAACTTGTCAGTGAACTACGGCTATGTGTAGTAAATTCTGCTCCATCTGAAAGCACGTGATGATGATTTCCCGCTGATTACAGAACCGGTTTTTTTAACAAAATGTGCATGACAATCACATTCGATTAATCATGCAGCCCTAACAAGAAAGTGTTTTCTAGTGTAGTTTATGCACAATAAGGTTTCAATAAGCACGGCTAAATTTTAATCTCAAACTCTGCATGAAACATAACCCCACACCTGCTGTTGATTATCCAAATAATTATATATGTAAAAAGCAATAATAATAATAAACATAAACCAAGCGTGAATAATTTATACCAACAACCAAAAAATTAAACGAAGTAAAGGATAAACGCAAAAGATAAGAAAAATACAACAGGCAAATGGGAGAGGAAACTGTTCATAATAAATATGTATTTGTCCAGGTGCGTCTCAATAAATTTGAATGTCGTGGAAAGTTCATTTATTTCAGTAATTCAAAACAAATTGTAAAACTTATGTAATAAATAAATTCAATGCACACAGAAGTAGTTCAAGTCTTTGGTTCTTTAAATTGTGATGAATTTGGCTCACATTTAACAAAAACCCACCAATTCACTATCTCACAAATTAGAATATGGTGACATGCCAAAAAGTTAATCAACTAAAAACACCGGCAAAGGTTTCCTGAGCCTTTAAATGGTCTCTCAGTATGGGTCAGTAGGCTACACAATCATGGGAAGACTGCTGATCTGACAGTTGTCAGAAGACAATCATTGACACCCTTCACAAGGAGGGTAAGCCACAGACATTCATTGCCAAAGAAGCTGGCTGTTCACAGAGTGCTGTATCCAAGCATGTTAACAGAAAGTTGAGTGGAAGGAAAAAGGTGTGGAAGAAAAAGATGCACAACCAAACAAGAGAACCGCAGCCTTATGAGGATTAAGCAAAATCGATTCAATAATTTAAGTGAACTTCACAATGAATGGACTGAGGCTGGGGTCAAGGCATCAAGAGCACCACACACAGACGTGTCAAGGAATTTGGCTACAGTTGTCGTATTCCTCTTGTTAAGCCCCCCCTGAACCACAGACAACGTCAGAGGCGCCTTACCTGGGCTAAGGAGAAGAAGAAATGGACTGTTGCCCAGTGGTCCAAAGTCCTCCTTTTCAGATGAGAGCAAGTTTTGTATTTCATTGGAAACCAAGGTCCTAGAGTCTGGAGGAAGGGTGGAGAAAGCTCATAGCCCAAGTTGCTTGAAGTCAGTGTTAAGTTTCCACAGTCTGTGATGATTTGGGGTGCAATGTCATCTGCTGGTGTTGGTCCATTGTGTTTTTTGAAAACAAACGTCACTGCACCCGTTTACCAAGAAATTTTGGAGCACTTCATGCTTCATTCTGCTGACCAGCTTTTGAAGATGTGATTTCATTTTCAGCAGGATTTGGCACCTGCCCACAAAAGCACCAAAAGTTGGTTAAATGAACATCGTGTTGGTGTGCTTGACTGGCCAGCAAACACACCAGACCTGAACCCATAGAGAATCTATGGGGTATTGTCAAGAGGAAAATGAGAAAAAGAGACCAAAAAATGCAGATGAGCTGAAGGCCACTGTCAAAGAAACCTGGGATTCCATACCACCTCAGCAGTGCCACAAACTGATCACCTCCATGCCACGCCGAATTGAGGCAGTAATTAAAGCAAAAGGAGCCCCTACCAAGTATTGAGTACATGTACAGTAAATGAACATACTTCCAGAAGGCCAACAATTCACTAAAAATGTTTTTTTATTGGTCTTATGAAGTATTCTAATTTGTGGAGATATGAATTGGTGGGTTTTTGTTAAATGTGAGCCAAAATCACCACAATTAAAAAAAAACAAAGACTTAAACTACTTCAGTCTGTGGGCACTGAATTTATTTAATACACAAGTTCACAAATTGAGTTGAATTACTGAAATAAATAAAAAAACTTTTTCACGACATTCTAATTTATTAAGATGCACCTGTATATATAATATTGTGAAATTATAATTTTTGAATAATATTTGTCAAATTTATTTTGATGTAGCTATTTTTACAGAAAAAATTCCATATAATGGAGAAAATTTCTTTCATGATATGTAACAGTTATACTGTGACATTATGGTGTAAACAACTTCTTTGGTTAAAATTGTAAACATTTTTTTTTTGCATTAGTCCTGTTTTCATACAGCATTTTAAATGTTATATCTAAAAAATTGCATAATTATGCAACTTATTGCATGTTACATAAAAAAATATCAGAACTTGAATATTTAACAAAAATCATTCAAGAAGGATGAAGAAAAAATGAATCTAAACTGGAATAGGGAGATGAAAATTACACAATAGATAATTTTCTTTAACAATAAATAATTTATTTGTATTCATTCAAGTAATATTTTCAGATAATTGAATATTATTTGTCAAATTTATTTAGCTGTTTTTTAAAAGAAAAAAATATCCATATAATGGAGAAAATATATTTTATGACATGACTAAATGTTTAATGTTGTATCTCAAAATTTGCATGAAAACACATGGATGGAAACCAGGCTGCTGATTTCTGTGATTTATTAAATCAAAGAAAAAAATAACAATAAAAAAAAACAAAGCTTGAATTTTTTTAAATTACACAAGAAAAGCATAACGAAAAATAAACTAAACCAGAAAAAAAAATTACAAATGTTATTCGTTTAATAATATAAAATGCATTTATTTGTAAATATTAAAGTAACATTTTGAAAAATATTTATCAAATGTATTTAGTGTTTAGGGAGGAAAAAAGCTGTTGATTTATGCGATTAATTGCATGTTATTTAATTCATTTGATTAGTATGAATAGATTGACAGCCCTAATTTTAACCTTAATGAAAACATTAATGGACATGTTATTTGTCAAAGTTACCAGACAGAAACGAGATATTAAGTCAAAATGAGACATTTTGTCTCTACAGAACCCAATGCATCTTTAGAGAGAGAGAGAGCGAGATCCGATCCAATTACTGTTTAACACAAGGTCACACTCCAGGAATGTGTAAATGACAACAGTGCTGTAATGCTATTTCAACACTTATTATCAGCTCTGGCCAGCTGTGTGATTTAATTGTGTCTGTGTGTGATAAACGTGCCATCAGTGGCTTTTGTTTGATGTTTTTCTTAACTGATGCCTAGAACAATATGAATCTGAAATCACTCGTGTGTTCGCACCTCCAGTGTTGTGAATCCACTGCTCTTTAATGTCACGTCTGATTTAGACGTGTTACTGCACTGAGACGGATGGTTAAAGCCAAACTGTCTGTGTTAATGAATCTTGTTGCATGACTTTCAGAGGGATCGTATCTTGCGGTAGGATGTAATGAGAGGGATCTCTCTCTCTTATTGTTGATCTGACTAAAGTTTGCATGTAGATTCTGTATTCTTTTGGATTGCTTAAAAAGCACAGAGGCTGACACTATGTTTTGTACACGGCCATCTGCTTTGATCATTTCCTTTCATTTTCAGCCAAGTCAGTAGAATTGTTGATGTTGGTGACACTAAGTTGATTAAAAGTTGTGGCAAAAATCTCAAGAAGAGTGAGCAGCAAGTGAGTTCTGAGAAAATCTCATCTGACTCCACAAATCCTACTTTGTTGGATCATTGATCATACTAAGATTTTATAAAAAAATTCAAAGAAATTAGGACTTGTATTCAGCAAATATTAAATTTCAAATAAATGCTGTTCTTAACTTTCTGTTCATCAAAGAATCCTGGGGGAAAAAAATTGTTCAACAAAAATATTAAACTGGTTGGATTTAAATATTGATCATAATATAAATGTTTCTTGGCAAAAAATCAGCATATTGATAATGATTTCCTGAAGGGCTCATGTGGACACGGAAGACTGTGGATATGATCTGGAAATTCGCTTTACATCACAGCCTAAAATTACATTAAAATATCTTCAAATAGAAACGAGTTATTTTGTTGTAAATTGTCATAATATTTTCACTATTTTTT
Source organism: Sinocyclocheilus anophthalmus (assembly GCA_018155175.1). NCBI lineage: Eukaryota > Metazoa > Chordata > Actinopteri > Cypriniformes > Cyprinidae > Sinocyclocheilus > Sinocyclocheilus anophthalmus. The sequence continues at coordinate 5,804 of JADLZN010008968.1, forward strand.
GTAACTGTACTAATATATATATATATACACATAATATATGTGTGTGTGTGTGTTGTACACGTCCAAAATCTTCTACGGCTTTTACCTTATTGTAATTTAATAAAGGATGCAGTCCGTGCAGTTTTCATTGTGAAACTTGTCCTCAGTTCAGTTGAAGTTCCTTATTCTGGCATCCAAAATCTCTGAATGGGTGTTCATGCCAGAAGTCTCCGGCTGTTGTTTTGCAGGCTGCCCACTCATACTGCTATCTGGCTAATGGCTGCATTATCATATAGCCTGCATGGCCTCAGCGACTCTCGGAGGAAGATCAATTTATTTTATTTTGATGAAATACTACATAGATTAAAACTACTTTGAAATAACGAACACCAAAAAAAATCATTCACAATAAGATGAAAATGAAAATGTACTCACCCTCATAGGCCATCCAGCTGTAGCATTTTGTTTCTTTCTTCTTCATCAGAGCAGATATGGAAAAATACAGCATTACATCACTTGCTCACCAATAGATCCTCTGTAGTGATAGGTGCCGTCAGAATTAGAGTTCAAACAGATGATAAAACCATCACAATAATCCACAAGTAATCCAACCACTCCAGTCCATCAATTAACATCATGTGAAGCCAAAAGCTGCATGTTTATAAGAAACAAATCAATCATTAAGATGTTTTTAACTTCAAATGTGTCCTCTATTTATAATATTGCTTTCTCCAGTGAAAAGTCGTCTTGTCTGAATCAGGAGGGAAATATGCACAGATCAAGCAAGGTTTACAAGCAAAAACAGCAAATGTGTCAGTGGATTTTGATGTAAAAGGACATTTTGATATTATAGGAGTTTTTCACTAGAGGAAGAGTTATTGTGGATTATGGAATCATATTTTAGAAGCCCGCCGCAAATGAACACAACAACACATCAGTGATGTGTTTTGCCATTGGTTTCACACTACAATACAATACCTGATTTCTGTTTTTGCAAATGACATGTTTCAAAGCAAGCGCAGATAGACTGATCAATTTAGCTTGATTCTGGCAAAGAAATTGCAGGATACACAATGCAGCTGGTCTGTCTGCTCTTTGGATGACAATTCAAACATAATCTAACATTCCCCAGACACGGAGCGCTGTCTTTGCCAAGCACAGAGGCTCGGGAATTTCCCATAATGACTCTATTTCCTTGTCTCCTTCAACTAGACCGCTGTGACACTGACCCACAACGACTAATTCATCCATGTACACTTCTTAGGGACTAAATCCAGCCGTCTATTTTTGAAATGACCTCAATTCTGAGGTAAGCTTCTATGGGGAGATATTAAAGATTCAATATGCAGCAACGCAAATAACCTAATTAAAGAACCGATGGCTCATTAGGCAGATTTATAATACACCCAATAACACTTTAAAGGAATAGTTCACCCCAAATTACCATTCTTCCTGCTTTACTCACATTCCCGTCATTCCACACCCTGTACAACTATCTTTATGCAAGACAATGCGAACTTATTAAGATGTATTAAGAACAAAATATAAACAACAGTATTAGCATCTTGGCATTCCAGGGAGGTTGTTTGATAATTGATTATTCATTTTTGGCATATGTTCTCTCTTTCTTTGATTTCATATTAAAACATTTTCCTTGGGAAATTTGGGGCACAAACCCATTTTCAGACTGTGCCAAATTCTGGGCAGCTCGTCTCTCTAAAGATCATTCCATCTAATCAGGAAAAACAAGAACACATTTCGCACGTTCATTTACATGCTCTTGCTTGTGACAGATTAATGTCTTATTAATATTCTGGAATGTGTGCTCTTTATGCTGATATGGTAGTGTTGTCACAGGGGAATGGGCTACTCTAATAAGCTGGTTTTGGGAAGCATCTGTGCACAGATTGGCTGTAAGCTTCATAAAGGACAAGGACTGTCTTTAAAAAGGCATTGCCAACCTGGCCTTAGTTAAAAAATAGGCTAGACTTCGGTAGAAGACACATCAGTGTTACCAGCCACAAACTATCAAGAAGTATGACAACTTTTAATAACTTCAGAGGCTCTTGATGGAACAAGAGCTGAATTCATTCCTACGTAATATGGTCACAAAACAGCTCTTACGTAAACTGTCACACTGAATGTCACATCTTGCTTCAGAAAAATCTTTACATGTATACCTCTATGTATCGGCATTTCAAAACCACCAGTTTTGAAAAATTCAAAAAATAAAAAATGCAACCAAGTTTACAATTTTTGGAGCACTTGAGATGGAATGACCCTACATTTAAGGAAAAATATATGTGCTCAAAATGAATGTCATGCTGGCACAAAATTAGGGGGCGGTGGGTAAAGTGGGAAGGAAAATATATGATGAATGAAGGGTAGGGGGCAGGTAGCGAGTAAAGTGTGCCGAGGTGTATACATGGCGAGTAGCATAGTATGTACATGGCCTCTAATTTGTGCTCGATAACCTCCTGCGTGAGATATCTCCATGTAGCGATGCATCGCGCGAACACGCATGGCGAGAGTAGTTATTAAATATTAATACCGTCAAATGAATGGAGATTAGATGGTGTACGCTTGATTCGATGAAGTCTACAGGTCATACTAAAGGTCAAACACTTATTCATAATACTACATTTTTACAATTTCTGAAAATACAAGCACAAAATAATGTCTATGTTGAGCTCAGTGATTGTTATCATACTGCTATGTGGTTCCTTGCTGGAGTTCCTATCCTTAGAATGTAGGGAAACAAAATATAAAAACAACAACCCATATTTTATTAACTAATATAATGTTACTGTAATATACACCTACTGAAGTATTACACTGCTTTGTACCTTTATAATACACTAACAACCACCAAAAACAGGTGGTAATGAGAAAGTCACATGATGACTCAAGGTCACTCAGTGAGCCTTTCCCAATCATATCTAATGCTATAATACATAATATATAAGATGCACACATGTCATACACAAAAATCAAAACACCATGACACTAAAATATGCATCCCATTATTAAAACCTAGTTCACCCAAAAGTGAAAATTCTTTCATCATTTACCCACCCTCCACTTGTTCCATTCTTCTGCTGAACACAAAAGAAGATATTTTGAAGAATGCAGGCAACCAAGTTTTAACGGTAGCCCTTGACTTCCATATATTTTTTCCTCCTAGGAAGTCAATGCCTACTGTACGGTTTAATTACCAAATATTCTCAAAATATCTTCTTTGCGTTCAACAGCTTACATATATTCACGGGTTTGTAACATACAGAAAAATAAGATATAGTTTTGTCATAGAGAACCTATATATAAGAACCATTGAACCGTTTTTTTACTGTAGCATTTTTACTGTCTTTTAGTGTTATATATTTTACATATGAGAAATAATAGCAATAGTGATGATTGTCTTTGCACTTATTTGACTTAGAAAAATATCAATCCACCTACAGAATGCTACAGAGAAATATCAATCCACCTAATGCTGCAAATACGTCACATAAACCCCCTGAATGCAGATGGAATCAAGGGTAATTTTAACACATATTTACTTATAAGGTCTCACCCTCCCACTTCTATCACAGCTGAGTAAGTGTTCAGTAAACAGTCACTGTATGTGATGGAGTGCAGGATTGATGTGTTGGCTAACCCTGCTGCCCACTGCAAACCAAGCAGCATGCATCTATCTGCACTCTCTAACCCTGGAGCAAATGGTCTGGCTGACCAAAGCTGGAGAGACTTCAATAATCCGCAGCATTGCTGCAGTCGCTCACTCTCCGTCTCAATCCGCTAACATACGCAAGACATAACGCTCTCATTTATCACCCCGTTTTCCACTTCACAGGCCTGCCGTGCTTCAGGATAGCCTGACCTTCTACCTTCAGCTCTTGTTTGACAAGGCTTGGTGGCTTTTCTATGTTAATTCCTCAGTAATGGGTTGTATGTACAACTTGACCTGGCTTTAAAACTCTGAACAGAAAAGAGGATGTGAAAACACAGCTTGACCCCAGCTGCAGACATGAAACACTGGGGTCTTTAAAACTCTTTGCCTACGGTGAAAATCCATTACTGAAATTTATGTCACATACGCAATCAAGTAACATTGTCTTCAGAATCACACTTACATCACTTGCTTTATTTATTTTATTTCTTCCCAGCATAGGCGCATTTCAAATGTGAAGAATTGGCTACCTTTTTGTTCACGATTTGAACTGATTTTTTTATGTGCTTTGCTTTCATCTTGTAAGCTGATTCATGTTGACTGGCAGAGTTTAAATTACTCTGGTTCATAAAATAACAAGTTAATTTATTAAATATAATGATTTACTCATAGATGTAAATATAGATTTATACTGGTGGAATTTCAAACATTATTAGTATAATTTAATATTTCAGTTTTCAGTACAGTAAAAAGATGTTCCCAGAGTCTCTGTACAATGCCTCAATTTGCATATTTTGGTAGCACTTTAGTTTAGGGACAAAATCTCACATTTACTAGTTTTTTATTAGCATGCATATTACTAGCATATCGGCTATTTATTAGTAGCATACTTATAAAACACATATTAATGCAGGGGTGTAGCATCATTTCAGAATTGAAGGGGACAGATTTAAATTTTTTTCCCCTTTATCTCTTACTTTTTCTTTATTGGCTAAGAAATAAAATACACTGCTGGACAATAACATATGTTTTCCTAATGACAATTTTATGATTGCAACATTTTTCTTCCCATTTTTATTGCAGAATAAGGCAGAACATATATTTTATAGTTTCTATACTGTAATAAATTGTTAATTCGCACTGCATTATTCATAAACTTTATTTATTACCTAAATCACACAATATATATTGTCGCAATCGTCTGTTTTTTGTCTGCACATTTCATCAGTAAAAACTTTTCTGCTTCTTATTCAGCTTAGCTACAAGTGATAGCTGAATGCATTTGTCCATATTTGGGATTTCCTGGCACATCATAAGTTATTACTACTTCTATGAGTCTGTTTTGGACTTTCAGCGTGAGAGCGCCCTCCGGCTTCCAGTATGAATGAAACATACACTGCATGGAAAAAAAGGGGGAGAGTGTTTGTAATGTTCACATCGCCTCATTTTGGATACAAATAAAACGTCAGGTCATGCATAGACTATCTTGCCTCTTTACATTAAATCTAGATTTATACACACTGGCCCCTGAAAACCTCTAGGTGAACACACTTGCTTGAAAAAAAGTTCGGGAGATGAATTTACGGATTATTAAAATTCGGGGGACACGTCCCCTGTGTACCCTGCATATGTATCAATGCTTTATCTGCATGACTATGTTTAGGAGCCTTAATCCCGCCACAAATGAAACAACTACCTTACTGTTAATAAACAGCAAATTATGAGTTTATTGAGGCTAAATTAATAGTTAATAGATAGTCAATAGTGATAATTGGTCCCCAAACTAAAGTGTGACCACATATTTTAATTTGTTTAATTTTTTTGTAACATTTTTTACTTCATTTTTATTATTGTATTACTGTAGTGTAGTGTTAATTTCGTTAACGAAGACTATGACGAAAAATGTTCGTTGACCAGCTTTTTTCCCGTGACTAAGACGAGACAAAGACGAGACGACAATAAGGTCAATAAACGATGACTAAGACTATATCAACATGCAATTTTGTTGACGAAATAAGACGAGACTAAAATATATTCAAAAAGATAACTTTACCAAAAACCTCTTTTATTTTCGTCAAAAAAAGGAGACAAAATGTTATTGCAGACTGCTCTACATGCCTCTACTACGCGAGCTTTCATGAGTGCAGTTGCCAGAAGAGTTCTAATCTCATAATCAGTTTCGCTGTTAAATTCATACATTTTCTGCCCGGTGTGAATTGGTTATTTTAAGCAATCTGGCAACCATGCGCAAGCGCTTGCTCCTCATTGCGGAAGCACCACCGCAGATGATCTGAAAAACAAACAAGCAGGAGTTTATCGATCTAAATGAAAGCGTCATGCAGCCGGTCAGTGTTCTGTCATGAGATCATATTGTTTGCGATTGTGATCGCTGAATAAACACACTTACTCAGTCGCTGTTGTTTTAATAGAGAAATAGGCTATTGCAATTTGGAATTAGTGGAATTACTAATTTCACTGTTATAATATTTTTCGTTTTAGTTTGAGCTGTTTTCATAATTTAGTCAGAGAGATTGCATAAGTCTTTGGTGTTGATTTTTATAATAAAAGCCTATAATAAATCAGTACACTAGATGAGGTAAAATACTAGAGCCCGACCGATATATCGTTTAGCCAATATTATCGGCCGATATGAGCCTGTCTCCGATATGACTGTAGTCGGTATCAGCGAATATGCCGCCGATATGCCGCCGATATGAATTTTTTTTTTTTACATAACATATATAACGCAGATAAAATACTTGAAATTATGTAATTACTTAGTTTGTCCAGCAGAGCGTGCTCCATTGTTTGCTACTGGCGACCTGGATGAAACGCTTTAAAACTTAAGTCTATGGAAAACCATTGAAACTTTAAACGGCCATATCTCCGTAACGGCGCGGAGAATCCGCACCAAATTCAGGGGATCTCTTCAGCTCAAGAAACCCTCTCGAACGCGAATCGAGTGTACATCTCGAGGCCCCTTTTTTGAATGAGACCACCGCCGCGTCCGATAGCCGCCCGTTGTTCGGAGTTAGAGGGCTCCTCGAGCTGAAGGGATCCCCCGAATTTGGTGGAGATACGCCGGCGCGTTCACGATATGGTTACACCAGCCAACACTTTTCACTTCAGTAAGGAGGTCTCTTGTTCAGGCCGCAGCATTCAAGCGTTGTCTTATTCGACCGTAAGTGCCCTGCGAAGTGGACTTCACATGATATTCTGCCATGATTCCAGTTCCAAGGGAACGTACACGTTACATTCAAAGGGCATTAAAGTGCGCGAGACGTGAATTTATATTGTAATTATTTACAGAGGTATATTATGTCCCACTTCTCTAGTAAGTTTCGTTTGTGTGTGAAGACAGTAGTGCAAATCCGTGAATGGATGTTCCAAAGTGAAATAAACTTCAACGGAATAAAGTTGAATGGAATTGAATTGAATTAAGGTTGAATAAACTTCAACTTTACTGTTAAGTACACTGATGTCAGACTCATTTTGAATAAAGTTTGTTAAATTGTTAAATGCCCTTACATATCTCCGTCACTATTATAAGTTTTTGATCACCACATTTGAGTGATCATTGCAAAAATGTGTTTATGTATATATATTCTGTTTATGTATATTGTATTCTATATATAGTACCAGTCAATTGTTTGGACACACGAATGGGAAAGTGTACAAACTTTTAACTGGTACTGTACTATAATATACACAAAGAATATCGGCCGATATATCGATATCTTTAAAAAAAAAAATGGAAACATTTTTACTCCCCTTATATCAGCTCCAAAAACCCATATCGGTCGGTGCTCCTAGAAAATACAATAACCCGAAAAGAGAATCCGAGCGGTAAAAAAAACTCAAATACACCATGTATGTGTCCACATTCTATTGATTTGTGCTTACTGGTTGAAAGTGCAATACCTGAAATGCAAAAATACATTTAAAGCAATCATTACGATTATAATTTTGAGAAAAAATATTTTTTATCAGTTTAACCATTATACAGAATGATGGAAATGTGACTAATATTTAATTGACTAAAAAACCTGACTAAAATGCTCATACATTTCATTGAATAAACAAAAACAGGACAGGTTTGTCTAAATATGATAACTAAAATGTACATTTGAGTAAGACTAAGACTAAATTAAAATTGGCTGCCAAAATTAAGCCAAAATTAATTAATTAATACTGCTGTATTTTAATTAATAGTAATCTTGTTGCTTAAATGTCAAGTTTTCTTTGACTAAAACTAGACTAAAATGTTGAGACTTTTAGTCATCTAAAACTTGACTAAAACTAAATAGGGTAAGGTTGACTAAATATGATAAAAACTAAAAAGGACATTTTAACACGGGACTAAGATTAAGACTAAAATGAAAATAGCTGACACAATTAACGCTACTGTAGTGTCATGTGTGTTTTGTATCTGTGTAGGCAATACTGTGCGTAACACTATAAGCGTATGTTTATTAGCCATGGATCATGGGGGAAACATCTGAAATGTTTAAATACAAAGCAGATTTTACTAGGTCAAGTAGCATGGCATATTAACAGTTTATCAGCTAATGGAATATATATGGCTAATATACCAAACTGCCATTACATAATGCCTGAACCGTTTTCATGTACTTTACTTTTGTTCACACTGAATTTCTGGCAACCACATCAGCTTGTTTTGAACTGTAAATTTAACAGGGTTTTTGTTACAGTGTGCTACCCATTATAACCATATAAAATTAACAAAAGGATGAAGAAAAGAACAGCTATTAAATCCCTAATGGTCGTGACCCACATATAGGTTTGATGGAGGCATTCAGATGTGGCCCATTTGCGCTATTCTACATGGTCTTCCTGCTAGCAGCTTTTACTAAGCTCCTTAAAAAGCTGCCCTGAGGAATCAATGATAGCCTCTGGGAACAGCCTCTCAATGCTTTATCTCTGTTCATTTATCCAAAGAACGCCAACGTCTGTACTGTCTTTAACATCAAATAAATAAAGAAAGAAATAAAACACAGGATCAACCACTTCACCCTGTTGGGCTACCATCACAATATATGTATTTGTATATGTATACAGTATATATATATATCAGAAAATGTTGAATGCTGCCTTTATGGAGCTAACTCTCTCATTCCCTACATTCTCTCTTTCTCTCTGTGTCTCCAGATAGATGAAGCATGATGAATTTTTAGAGCCGTCTCTTCTAAGCATGAAACATTCCAATATGAGGCTCTCACTGCCTGTGTGTGTAATATGCTGTCATACTGATTTAAGGTCTACTCTAGCACTGCTGTTTGAGTTTTATGTGAAATAATGACTGAACTAATTGAACTAAATGATGATGCAATCAATATTCTCTGTCAACAGCATACCGTTTCAATATTATATGAATATTCTTTATAAAATATATGAATATTAAATACTCTGTAAGTATCCCAGACTTTTAGAATAAAAACTTTAAGCAATGCAGTGATTTGACCACGGTTAAGTGGCGTATAGAAGAGCGTATAACCCCCTTAACCAATTTTGTTCTGTATGTTGCATTAATTCATAAAAAAAAAAATCATAATTTTCAAATCATAATAAACAAATTTTTTTCAAACACAGAAAAATATGGTGTAAAAACAATTTTTACTTGTAAGAAAATTTCACAAACAAAGTTACATTTCACATTATACGAAAGTCAAACAAACACTGAACTGTAAACACTGCATAAATGCTGAAGTAAAAGCTATTCTTGTTTATCATCCAATAATTTTTTACAACTTTGAAAAATAATTTTTAAAGTATAATGAATATAGATCACTAGACTGACTTTATAGTTTGTGTCAACTTGATTCATTTATATAGAAATGAATTTATACGTCTAATAATTTATCATTTTAAGACACAGATACTTAATGACTTTGACACAAATACTACATTATTTTAATCACAATAAAACATATCTGACTATAAGTTATTATAGGTTAACTAATAGCAAGTTATACAGTTTGTGATCAATCAATACTAAAAAATAAAACAAAGACTAAATCCAATATTTGGAAAACAAGCAATTTATGAGCAATTCTCATAGGCCAGTCATTGTTGACCACCACCAAAAGTGTAGCATGGTGGAATAAAAACGCCAAAAAGCACAAAAATTATACATTTTTCTATTGGGACCTTGTTATACCTTGTGTGAAAAGAAGTCAATAAGTAACTATCATTAACTATAATTTTTAGAGAAAAGAAAAGAAATATTTTTGTTTTGTTGCCAAATGTCATCCTATATCTATATTGTAAAAAGACATCAGAGTTGTTGTTCCTCTGCATCTCCTGATGTTCACTGATTTGTCTTGGATTGGATTAACAATCATTAACATGTTAAGTGGCATTTTAAGATGTCCCTCTAATTTAAAACACTGGCCGTGATTGTTAAAAAGACAGGCATTCAGTTTCTTTCCTATGCCTGAATCCGTTTCCCCCCCCCCCGTAACCTTGCACTTTTGATGCACCTTGCATCCTGCAGTCATGTCAGTCATATGAACAAAAGCAGAACCCTCACATTTGTATAACATTACAAAATAGCTGATGCAAGGTCACTTGTCCAACCCTTTGGTAAACAGAACAGAAATAAGGAGCCTGGAATAAAGGAGTCCTTGTCCTTTTGGGAAGTGCAGTGCTTTAGTCTGCTTTATGAGAGTATAAGAGATCTTTTGAGACAAGGTCAGTGGAATGCTGGCCGAGAACATTTAAATTCCATTCCTGTTGCTTTTTAGTGGCATCTCGCTTGCCAAGAGACTGATATGAAGTGGATATGTAGGCTTATCTTTTCAACAGGATTTTCCCTTTTAGCCTTTAAACAAATCTGTTTTCACACACCCTCAATTACTAGTTTGTTC
>JADLZN010008969.1:0-30000 GCA_018155175.1 Sinocyclocheilus anophthalmus
GCATCATTGAAATATTATGTTGTTATCCTGTGTATCACTGTACTGCTGCTTTGAAACAATCTGTATTGTATGAAGCGCTATAGAAACAAAGGCGACTTCATTTGACTTGATCAGAAATGTGCCGTAGAGATTAAAGTAAAATTTGTAATGATATTGTTTTTAGATTCACAACAATAGTTTGTAGTTTACAGTAACATGTATTTATGTACTTATAAACTGGGCTCAAATTGAGGGGGGATGCAGGGGGGTGGCATCCCCCTTGTTGAAAAAAAAAATGAGAAAAAGCATCCCCTCTGTAAACCACCATCCCCCTTTATGGTGGTTTACAGAGTGTTATGGAAAATTTATCATGCAAATGAAATTCTCTGCGTATAATCATTTACGAACTAAATAAAGGCGATTGTAAATTAGAATACAAGTGCTGCGCATAAGCTCAAGCAAGTTTTTGTCATTTTTCGCGCAAAATGGTTCAAGCTCAACTTCTGACGTTCTTTAAACTCAAATCAAGAAAATACCCAACTGTTGTCTTCTATTTAAAGACATTCCCTGACATAACATTATTGTACTGTATATCATATGTGACTGTGAGGGACGGGGAGAGAGAGAGAGAGAGAGATGACATTATCGAGTATATATACTGACTTCTCAAAATACTTGAGAGTCTAAAGCAGGGCTGTCCAAACTCGGTCCTGGAGGGCCGGTGTCCTGCAGAGTTTAGCTCCAACCCTAATTAAACACACCTGAACCAGCTAATCAAGCTCTTACTAGGCATAGAAACTTCCAGTCAGGTGTGTTGAGGCAAGTTGGAGCTAAACTCTGCAGGACACCAAAAGCATTCACTGCGTGATTAAGCTCACTAGAATGCACTTAGAATACCCTTATAAGTAATAGAAAAAGAAAAAACTGTACGAGTATTTATTGATTGATTTATTTAATATTTATCACACAAGCAAGAGTACCTTCCTGAATAGCATGCATGCTGGATCTCAAATGTGCTATTCTTTTTATACAATAGTGCAGATCACTGCATTCCTGAATGAATCTATTTTTTAATTAATCTAGTGAGCCAATGATGCAATGATCCATTTATAAAGATAGTCACTTGCTTCATTTCTAATTGCTTCGATTTGAACAAATACTTTGATTTGAATGATTCAATTAATCATTTATTAAAACAGGGACTTGCTATGGTTTTATTATCATATTTATTTATCCATGACAGGCTTTAATCAACAAATGTCAAATCAAAAAAAAAAATCCCTTTCAGGCCCCAGAAGGAAGTGTTTACACAATGATTACAAAATGTATCTAATTTTTAAAGTTAGCTACAGGACCCCCGGCCCCACCAAATAAATACTTGACCACACCATCCCCCCTGATTTTTTTATTTTATTTTTTACAATTCAACCACTGCTTATAAAAGTGTTACAGTTCACTCAATTTTGAAACATGATGAAAACGAGATGAAACATCACATGGAGTGCGTTGCATTATGGGAAACAGTGTCTCATGCAGTGTCTTCAGATGCATGCATCAGATTTCAGCAAATGTAGTAAGTAATGGAAATTTTTTATTTGAATTAATTGCTTTTTAATTGTTTAGATCATTGTTAAATATCACTAGATAAAAAAAATATACTATTCATGAATAAAAACTATAAGGGAAACAGAAGTTTATCTTTCGAAAGCAAACAACAGCATCAGACAGAAATGTTTTATTATACAGTATTAGAGCTATTTATTTTATTATTTAAATAGCTATTTGATTTATTACCATTCTGTACTGAGTGTCAAGCAAGAGTGCTTTCTCCATGTAACGTTCGAAAAGAGATTTGCTCATTCCCAATCGCTCCACCACATCACAGTGGACTACAGGTTGCAGCTGCATATGATCGCCCAGAAGAACAATCTACAACATGAAATTAGTAGGATATTAAGAACCTAAAAGATCTTTGTTCAATGCAAACATAATGCTAATATCCAAATCAGTGTTTGTCTAAAAAGAACATTGCTTTGGAGCCATACCTGCTCAGGCTTGTGAGCCACTAGTGGAATAAAGGCTTCAGGTTCAGTTGCCATGGCACATTCATCGATGATGATCTGCTTGAAGTCGAGGACTTTAGCTAAGGCTGGGTGTGAGGCTGCTGTGCAAGTGCACAAGATGACATCATGCCGCAATAATTCATGCTTTCGAGCCTTTTGGAGGGTGTCTTTGTAGCTATAAAAAAAGATTTTACATTAAATTAGCTTTTCATTTCTATGAAATTGTGTCCAAACAATTTCTAACAAACAAGAAACAATAACATAGAATCAAAAAGAGATTTCTAGCTACTGAGCCATACATACAGTTTTTTTTCTTCGCCAGTAAATTGATCTCCTCTTCTGATTTTCATATCAAAAGCTAATATTTGTGTGGAATATGGGTTGCCATCCTTTCGAATCAGGTGGTGTAGTGCAATGGAACTAATAATACAACAACAACACACATCTGTTAGTGGAAAGCCAGGTTTAGATGTATAAACACATGCATTTTACATTGGCACTTAGTATCTACACTCAGATAAGTGACAGATGGACAGTATTTGGCAAATACCTGAGCTCTGTGTTGGGTTTTTCGCCTCTTTTAGAATTGCGTGACAGCTTCAGATTGCATCCTGGGTAAGGAAATTCCAACATCTCCGTCTGATCACTGTAGACTCTGAGAGGTCTAAGTTGATTTTTAAGTTTTAGGAGATGACCTGCAACACATTCATATAGACAGTTTACGTTGCAGTAATCCTTGTTCAGGTAATAAATTGTGTAACTCCTTCTTCACTAGAGGGACCGAACTGACAAAATGGATAATAATTGGCTGTACAGAAAATTTACCTGCAACAACATCAACAGATTTATTTGAGGGGCCACAGTACAGAACAGCCCCCTTCTTCTCTGAATTGGTGGCAGGATGCTGTTGGGTATTCTTGAGCAACCAGTACACAATATGGACACCAACAACAGTTTTTCCAGTCCCTGTGAAAATACACAACAATAATATAATAGGGAAGGAATGGCAATTACAATAGCCTAGGGCCAAAGAAAGTCAGAAAATACTTCTCACCTGGTGGTCCTTGGATAAGAGTGAATGGGTTGGTCAGTGCTTCTCTTATAGCTTTGCACTGACTGTTGTTTAGATGGGAAAACCCAGATGGGAGATAACCGTCAATCTCAAATCTGGCTGTCGTCTGCCTTGAAATGTTGCATCCTTTGAGGAAATACAATGTTAAATAAAGTAAAACTGCATTTGAAGGGATAATTTTTAAAAAGATGGCTAGTAAATCATTAGTTTTGATAGCAGAGCTTGACATATAGATATGCAAAACATTATAATGAGGCAAGAAAAGTCAAACTGTTGTACCTCCTTCAGAGTTGATTTTCCTGCCCATGGCGATATATTTTACGAGTTTGTTGGCTTTGGTTAGACTGTTAATTGCGTCCTCTTTGCGCCTGCAAATAAAATGTAAAAAGCATAACAATTAATGAAGCATACATATATTGTTTGAAGATGTAGGATACACATAAAACAATACAGTGTACACAAATAGAACATTTTTAATAAGCTATAGTGTCTATCATTTGTAGTCTTACACATCTGGCAGAAGCTTTGGAATCAGCTCCAGAGTAAATCTTGTCCTCTCACAGAATATGGCTTCCGGAATATTTGTCATAGACATGTGGTTAATCTGAAAATCAATTTGTAAAATCTTTGGTTCTTTGGAGTCAGTTTCTTCAACTTCCGTAATTATGGCATGGGCCATCCAAGTGATAGAAGGAATATCCATGAGAGCTGTGCACTGAGAGTTTTCCAGAAAGGGACTACTCTGACTTTGATAAATCTTAGTTCGAATGCAGAGGAAACTGTTCCTAAGGTCACATTCAATAGACCATTGAGATTTTTTGTCAAGCGGAAGGAGAAAAAAACCCTCGTGCGTCTTTTGAGGAGAGGTTTTCCATTTCAAGACTGCATCTTCAATAATAATACTCTCATTTTCAGACACAGCATTGGAGGCTGACTCCATTTCACTCAAAGGTTTCCATATTTCCTGATAATCCATGTACGAGTTGTATGTATTCCTTGATGAGTGGAATGCATATTTTGAAAAACACTTGATTGAATCTTTCACATGCTCCAAACAAATCTCAAATTTTGGATGCACAACAAACAGCTGAATTGCTGGTGTCATTAATCCTCGAGCTGTGGTTGTACCTAGCTGCACCTCGACTGCCTCACCTTGCTTTATTCTCAGCGACAGTTCGGCATAATGCTCAGCGTGCATGGGATCAAATTTGTCTGAACTTTTAGCATTTCTCAGTCTTTCCTGGAATTGTCTTGCATGGACCTTTGAGCTGATGTCAAGCTTCTCAATCAGGGGAAACAATATGTCCCAATTTTCCTCTCTAAGAGCAGCTGCTAGGCATTTCCAGGTCTTTGTAGAGACATAGGCCATGACTGAGTTTGGATTTTGTTGTTTCACTTCAGCAAGGATGTGAGGATTGGAAAATGAATATATCCTTCGCACCCATTTCAAGATCATGCAGTTGTTTGCTTCATCAAACTCTGGTTGATCTGCCAACTGAAGATCCCTGTACATAACGTCTAAGTTTTCTGATATAGAGGTTCTGTTAAGTGGGAAGGATAATCTGAAGTTTGTCCCTGACGGATTGAGTTCCACAATGTATGCCACCTTCTTTTCGCTTTGGGTTGAGAGCTTTAATGCAAAATGTAGAGCATTCGCTTTCCTCTCATATGCTGACTGTTGGTCATTTTTCCTGGAAAATTCCATACAAGACAGGTCAATGTCATGGGCTGTGTACCTAACATTGGTCTTGTCAATCACAGAATGAAGAAGGCGCTGCACAATAACATCTATATATCGGCGGACTGGAGATGAGGCCCAAGTATAGCTGTCAAGGTCTAAATCATAGTGCCCACTTCTTGAGACATGTGTCGAGTTTGATCGCAGAATACATGCCTTGTGACACAGCCTCCTAAATGCAATAGCAAAAGGAAGAAGTTGGGGGTGAATCTCATCAGTTGCAATGAAGTCAATTATTTTGTAGATATTTTTCTGCTCTGCTGCTGTCTTCAAGCATCTCAAAACAGATTTTAATATGGGGATGGTTTCAGAATCAGAAATCTCAGCCTGAGGGTTTGGCATGGCTGTGTGGTGGATCAAACCTTGGTTATTCAGTTCATGAGACACGTATACACTCTCAGGAGCTCTACTTGAGAAGTGAACAGACAGTGGAATCAAGGAAGCATTTTTGTCAAAAAGGTCAATAAGCTTTTCCCTTTTTGGCCTGTCCTGGCATCTCAGTGGAGTTAAGCTCCTTGTTGTTTCATCAGACAGAAGGCGTTCAGCAACTGTGTGGTTAAACATGACCATCAGCTCTTCCACCATTAGGTGAGATCGCCTTCTTCCAAGAGTCACGTCCTCGTCTGGCATTTTGTAGCACCAGTCGTCCTGTTTTCTGTATTTCCTGTGAACCTCAGCAAAGTTCCATGCTTTCAAAAGGCACATTTCAAGCAGGTCATAATGCTGACGATTGTTTTCAAGGATGTCCTCAGCTTCATCATATGAAAATTTCCTTTTGGAGTGAATGACAGACTTGCAAACTAATCTTTTCTTTATGCAGTTTGTCTTAGTATCCACTTGTATTATCAAGGAGATTGCTCGTCTGTCATGGTTAGGAATCAAACTGAAGAAATTGGCACTCAGTTCTTTAGGGAACATGTGTATTGGCTCCTTTCCACATGGATAGAATGAAGTACACAGCAGTTTTGCATATTTGTCCAGTTCACTGCCTTTAGCCAGAAAGCTAGCAACGTCAGAAATGTGAACTCCTATTTCATAGCAATCACCTAAATCCATTACACTGATTGCATCATCAAGGTCTTGTGAATCAGCAGGATCAATGGTGAATGTTGGGAGCATGCGAAAATCTCTTCTTCGCCCGTCTTCAAATAAATTAAGACTTTGAAAGTCTTGCATCTGTGTTTCTACAGATGAAGAAAGTGTCCTTCTCAACTGAAACTCTATGTTGAGTACATTCAATCCATCATCCAAACTTGTTATTTCTGGAAACAGCCCCACAGCAATGCCCAAGGGATAATGGCAAAACTTCCTCCACTTAAGGACTTTGACAACAAAGAGATATTTTCTGTGTCTCTCCTCATTTATTTTGATAAATTTCTCTATTTTGAGGTTCTTAGGATTTCTTACAGCAATGTGGTTTGGTTTGTCTTTCCAGAATGGTGTGTAGATTTTGGAGATGCATTTGTTGATAGGTGTCATCACTTGAGTGTCATGTCTTTCAAGGGTGCAGACAAATTCTTTGACAGTATCCGCACTTTCCAGGATGTTGATTACTTTCCCCGTAGGAGGATTTGATATCTCACTCAGGATCTCCACTGTTACCTTGTCTCCAGGGAATGCCTGTCCAATGTTTTTTCTGCCTTTGATCTCGATTCTTATGGAGGGCTCGTCAAGTGGTTTAGCATAAGCTCGATCAAAATAATCCATGACCAGCTCACAGTGTTTATGTGTTGTAGAGTTAGTAAACAATTGCTCTTCATCTACTACTGCAATTTGGTTCCTAACACTACTGATATATTGCTCATGTTGAAAAACCGGAAACAAACCTTCCTCTGTCAATGCAACATTGATGTCTTTGCTCTCATCAAGAAGCTCTTGAAGTATTGGGTCTTCTATGTCTGGTATTTCAGATGTAGTTGATTCACTATCGCTGCTCTCTTCATCCTCACTTCTGCAGAGCTCAGATATCTCAAGAAGATCTTGTTTCAAAGAATCCAAGGTAAAGTTATGGGCACTTCCCTTGAATATGCAATCCTCTATGTACGATCTCCATAGTCTCCAGCATGTACCGAACTGATGGCAAGAAAGGGCAGCTGCATCTCCAACAACAAATATTTGAGATTGGGCTCTTGTCATAATTGTGTTCAGCACTCGCATGTCATTGAAAAACTCAAGACAGGTCCGGTCCGTCTCCAATAAGCTGTCCTTGGTGTGCACAGTGGAAATCACTATTACTCTGAACTGTTTTCCTGAAAAATATGAGGAAAGGCAGTGTGCTCTGTAAATCACATGCATCAATACTAGTGTGTTTGGCATAATATTACATTTGAGTAATGCATAATTTTTACCTTGCACATTTTCGGCATTCTCCACAGTGAAACGGGGCAGTCTAAGCTGACGCAGTCTTTGCCTTATTTCCAACACCTGAAACACAAAAGAGGCAAAAGCATCTGGTATAAACACACTGACATGAATTTGATACAATAACAGGATGCCATTAATAAAATCATAATATAAATCGGTAAATATCTATAGGTTTGATACCTGTCTGCCTTGAGATAGGACACAGACTGATTCTGGATCTTTATCACCCCACTCTTGAGGCCATTCCTCCATTATTCCTTGCACAATGTCAACGACACTTAGAATTTGTTCTGCATTGAACCAGGACATGCTTGTTGGGTCCAAACAGCATTCTCCTCTTACATGATGGAACTGCAAGGCGTGTTGGTGTGGATGAGGAGGCACATACCCTCTAGCCTTGATCACATCACTCTTTCCCACATAAAAATGTGTTGATACAAAATCCACAATGTCCTTTGTGGAACGGTAGTTTTCATTGAAAATGATTCGGCTTTGTTTGGCCACGTCACCGTTTTCAGCTTGGTAGTAATAGAAGAGGCGATTGAGCAGGGTTTGTTCTGAGCATTTGTCTTGTTTCACAGAGAAGAGCTTGGGTCCTATCTGCATGTGATCTCCTGCTAAAACAACACGTGTATGTTTACCTGCTAAGCCCAGTGCCATAAGAGCCTCACACTCCAACATCTGAGAAGCTTCATCGATCAGAATGTGGCTGAAGTAGTTTTCAGGGAGCTTCATGTCATGGAAGAAACGAGCCACAGCAGTTGTTGTTATGACGATTCTTGCGGAATCTAAAACAGCTTTATCAGGAAACTCAAAATGAGTGCCATTTCTGGATAAATGGCAGTACTGTAGAGTGATGCGATCAGTGGATCTGGGATTGCTTTCCTTTGCCTTGATTCTCAAAGGTTTGGCTTCGTGATGAACAGTTGCATAGTCATGAAAATGACCATTTACATAAAGATCAGCAGAACTGTATCAAGAAAAAAAGAGAAACAACTGTAGCTTACAATGACTGCATTAAGCAATTAAATTAGCAGACAAAATCATTCCAAAATGACACTGCCTTCAAGGTACGCATTTGATCTGTTTATGCATTCTCTGGTAATCAGTTCCATGATCTTGCCGTTGCTTGCACCATGCTCTACTGTTTGTGCGGGAGGAATGCAATTTAAAAACAAATGTATAAAGGCCATTTCACTGTTGATAGGATCAGCACGTTGTGTTTTGGATGTTGGTGTGCCATTATCGCCACAAGGCTTTTTAACTGTGCTAGGCCAGAAACAAACGCACTAACCAGCATAGAGATTCATGTTATTCTGAGCTGGAATATATTTTCTGGAATTGCATTTACACAGACAATTTAATGCAGGACATGAATGCATTTAACCTGCAGTTACAAATGCATAAATAATGATTTGATATATTAAACATAAAACAAGACAATTTAAGCAGGACAGGAAATGCATTAACTGCAGTTACAATGCCATAATTAATTTGATTTGATGTAAAAAAAAACAAGACAATTTAATGCAGGACATGAATGCATTTAACCTGCAGTTACAAATGCATAATTAATGTTTTGATGTAAAAAAAACCCAAGCTGAATACTGATATTTTAAATGATTTGGGAAAATATACTTTAAATATAAAACCTAAAATAATTTGTTCAATCGGCTGATTGATTCAGTAACAAAACACCATTGTGTTTCTAAAATGTAAGTCACTTAATGTTAACCTCTTTTTATTGAGCTGTTCATCGACTCAATATCACCTTTGCAATTGTGCTGATATTTCGAGAAATACATCACTCTTCGTGTGATATTAACTATATCAGATGAGATAAATATAAAAGACATAAAAGTCATATGGGGGCATTAAATATTTTAATGTATGCATGCACATGTATGCATGCACTCTCTTGGTGTGTTTTTGTTTGGTTTTTGCGATATACTTGATAATGTCAAATCGCATATCAATTAAACAACAATTACGATATTATTGTAGACGACATATATACCCCTATTCTGAGCTGGTCGTTTCAGGAGGATGACCCTATTCTGGGGGAGCAGTACTATGAAGAGTGCCAATGATTGTGATGCTACCTGTTGCTGTGTGCTGCCAAAATCACGATTGGTTGTGTGGCTGCCTGCCACACAAGGACACTCGCCACGTTGGGGCCATAACCTTCGGGGCCCGCAGAGGAGCCGTACGAAACCCGCAGGGGGCCCGGCGGGGAGGTTCGAGTATGTTTCAGAGCCATGCAGCTCCAAAAGTACCGGATGACCATATAGGCATCAACAACACAGGTCATTGCTGCTGCTGCCTTGCTCAGTTTACATTCCGTATTGAGCTGGATGGGAGACTTCATGCACGGCCGTGCTTTTTTCAGATCAGGTAAGACCTTTGTCTATTGGCTGCTTCCATCTTACCTGTATGCTTGTTTGCAGATCAGACAGTGCAGCATTTTTTGGAAGCTGGCCAAAATATTTGTGTCTCAGTATGGCAAGCAAAGGAATTCACGTTATTCAGATCCCAAATGAGTGCGGCTCAAAGTAGCCACGTGACCTCCACTTGTGTAGTTTGGATGATTTCCAACAAAACACGATCGCGCGAAGCCTAATTTGCTGTCGACCGATTTGTCAGGCCTTACTAAGGTTTGTGTCGAAGCGCGATCCCGTAGGCCGCGGCTGGTCCCGCGGTTGAGGTTCATATGAAACCTTGAGGAGTAAAGGACGTGAGGGGTTTGAGACAGAGGCACCCAAAGCCCCGATAGACAGAGGCACAGCAGCAAGAAGAGCCTCGGGATAAGCACATTTCAATCCAAACCTGTCATCAGACAGGTATTTTTCCAACTGCGCTGTCTCTCGTAGATTCAGACTGCAAATATTTTTGGGACAGAGAGAGTACATTAGAATTGTTATAAATTGTCAAGTATTTGGTTTAGACCTAAGAAATATAAATACCTGCTTAGCAGTTCACCTTCTACCTTTTCCTCCTGATATAAAAAATTGTGCATGTTGTGTTTGTAATTCTCACGGTTAATTGGACTGTTCGTCTGATCTATCACGATGAGCTGGTATCTGTTTAGCAGCTCTCTCTCTGCCTCTTCTCTTTTAACAAACGGAATGATTTTCAGGCTTTCCTTATTCCAGGGCTCAAGATTCCTGACAGTCTCTTGTTTTTCTAGAGGAAACTCAGGTTCTGGGCTCTTACATTCATCCTCGCCAACTCTGACTTTGAGTTTCTGACGCAGTATGGGTCTCGTGTTGAAGTCAAACACTACCCATTGCTCATAAAGGCCTGGTTTGTCAGATCTGAAGGACACTGGGATTTCATACTCTGCAGAAACAAATCACAATAACTTAGTTGAAAAAAATTAGTGAGCTTGGCAGTTAAATAATTACAGACTTAATAAGTTTAGTAAAAGCATGCCGAAGGTTTCTTTCTGGGTTTTGTAAGAAATAATCAGTCATCACCTGTTTGGTTCTTTTTAAACCAATCACTATTGGAATATGACCGTTCCTCATCGGGGTCTTTGCCGAGGCTGAATTTCGCCCCCAGTTCCCGTTTGAGTAAAGCAATCACTACTAGAGGATCCTGGAAGGTTTTTAGTTCAATTGAAAGTACAGATTAATGCCATTGAAGATGTTGCTATCCTACACTAGTAACACATTTACAGCTGTCGAAACATGTTTAGAAATGCACATAAGCATCATACATGTATCCCACCATATAGACAACATATGCACTTTGGTACAAAACATTTGCTAACACTTTTGTGCTTATGTGCTTACAACAAGAACTTGTAAAATTTTTCAAGGATGCCTTGAATCTTTTTTTATGTCACTTAGGGACTTAAGGATTTTGACTTCCCCAAGGTTCATTGATCATTTAGCTAAGTACAAAACACTGCTTTGGTATATCAAAATTATGAGTGGAACTAGTGCTAGGCGGTATACCGGTATTTATTTTTGTTATGATATGAATTTTTAAAATACTGCAATACCAGTGTATGTCGCTTAAACAACGTTGGGAACATGACACTGTTTGAAAGGGGTCTCTTTTCACTGTTGCACTGTGGTGAGGGAACAGCTGTACGTGTTACTAAGCGTGAAAGCTCCGAAACTGAAGCTGTAGAACTAATAGAACATGATGACACAGAAGATCTCATCCACAATATCCACACTGACCTCCACAAATACCCACCTCCCCCTGCCATCAGCTCCCACGTCTCACAAACACACAAGCGCGACTTTAGCACTAGATTTAACTTTCAGACCCTTTAAGCGCTTTTTTTTTTTTCATAGAATATTCATACTGACAAACCTAACCACTTTTCTGGATAAAGCTTAGCTATGGTTCAGTTGAAGAGGATCTGTCTTCCCGGAGAAAGAAGGCGTCCTGCTCTCTGGCCGTCTGTTCTGTGCGTGAGCGGCAGAGAAAGACCAGCTGACTCGTCAATAAATGAGAACAAAACAGCGTTTCCTAGCACCCGTCGCTTACTGATTGTTTGGAATTACAAATATGAGCGTAGTTCGTCTGTTAAAATCACATGCACTTTTTTGTTTGTTGTTTTTTATAGTTACTCAGACGCAGGCAGTGCGCTGCATTAGACAAAAAAGTAATATAGCCAAAACAACCACGTAGCCGCTCTTTAGTGTAGATGCATGACGATGCCGCGATTATAAATGAGAGAGACTCCTGGTGAACATGTATTAAAAGGGGTCGTGTTTAGTCATTATTTAGTGTGGTATTTTTTGACAATATTTACTCATCGTGACGGTAAAATAGGGCATTCTAAGTCAAAATACTGCAGTATTTCCTCTCAATCAGTAGAAAATATGGTTAACATAGGTCATGCATGAAAAAAATAAATACCGTCATGTACCGTGAAACCGGGATAATTTTGAAAAATACCGTGATATAAAATTTTTGGTCATACCACCCAGCACTAAAACACTAAGTGGAACCCCCATAATTCTTGAAACTAAATGTAAGTGTATAGTATCATTAGAAACTGTTACTACTATACTGTAACTATACAACCCTATCAAACAAACATTTGTATATCTGTTAATGTACAAACCTTAGAAATAATGGTAAAATTCCATGTACATTGTATTCCTTTTTTCCTTACATAGACACTGTCTAAATCTGGGTCACAGGTGATAAAAACATCAGGAAGTGTGTCGCTGACCTGCAGGAATATAGTTATGACGTTGTAAAAAGTAAATATGTACAATAATAATCAAGCTTTGGTTGTAAATATATAAATGGGCCAATAAAATTAATTTATCATATATAACACATTCATTAAATACAAGAAGCTAAATTAAATGCAAGTAGCAATGCAAAGTGTCAAAGATCAGAGGTACAACTGTCAACATTTGGGATACTGACCCAGAGCTTTACTCACTGTGCCACTAATGATGTTAAATATTATTCATTACTTACAATCATTTTCTTGTCATTGCTGTGTCTGTATTCATCCAAAAGACTGTCCTGATAGGACAGTAGGCCCATCTCGTCTACATCTCTGGCTCTTTTCCGTAAAGCCTTAATTCTTTTTTGCCATTCCCGAAGTTCCTCTTGACTGTGTGGCTTTGTGCAGTTAACACCGTACTCACATAGCAGGGATCTATGGGAGAACGTTTTACAGGCTGCTTTAACTTACTTCGACACAAGCAAACATCTAATGCCAAGTCGTCACACTTCATATAAATACCTTTCACACAATTTCAGGTCCTTGTATGTTGGTGGCGGATCACGGTACTTCCAAGTCTGGGAGGTATCTTCAAAAATCAGTCTCCTGTGCTTCACAGTGAAACAGTGGTTCATCAGATCCTCTTCATTTGGGATGTGGACCTGGCACAATGCGCAGTCAAACTGTCCTCTTCTCTCTTGAGACTTTGACTGCAGTGTCCTTTGGTTTTGTTTTATCCTTTTCACAAGCGTAGGAATTGTCAGGTTTTCATCCTTCATGATGTTCCAAAGTGCTGCTTCTTCTGAGCTCCTAGCATAGGTACATTTCCTTCCATGCTGTGTGCATCCACTTTCTTCAGTGAAGTACCAGCAAACAACATATTTGAAAGGTCTGGGAAAGCTTGGCAGGGGGGCAACGGGCCTCCACAATGAACTGCTACCTTTCTGCTTGATCAGTAAGATGTCTTCTGAGCAGTTATGGACAATCTCCTTACAGGAGTATGAAATCTCTTTGAGTTTTTTACAGCACTTATTACATCTGACACACAGCTTGTATGACTCCAATGTTTGAAGATTATGATTTCCTGCAAAAGCCATGATTTAAGGGACATGAAATTCCTGCAGATAGAAATAGTTTGCAATTAGAGGTTTTCACTACTTGCATTTACAACTTATTTGTTATTGTATATATTTTTGTTCTCTCAAGATTTTTCTATTGGTTTTTTTTTCAAAATATGAGCAAAACAAGGTCTGTGATCAATATAAATTGACGATACTTTGACGTTTTGCTCTACAACTTAATGTTTGTACATAAGAACGTTTGGGGTGTGAGCTTCTGCATTTTATTCTGTACAACAAAATGTCCAAGTATTGTCAAGATAGGAAAATCTCAAAGCGAATTAGTCTTCTGGGTTTTGACGTCACAGCTGCAGCACTCTTAAAACACATTCTAATATGATCAATTAAGCTTTTTCGACTGAATAAACATCAGCTGTAGAGAACATATCTTTACATACGGTAATGTGTGTCTATAAAAAGGAGTGTGGTAATTGCAAATTATTTACCTGCCACCTTTACATTTCAATAAAGGAAAGTGCAGAAGTGCAGTTATAAGCACATAACTATTTCTTATATGCATTTAAGGATATAAACTACAGATTAAACACCTGTAACGATGATTTCAGATCACCTTCTCTTAAAGGAAGAATTCACCCAAAATGAGATTATGTAATGATTTCCATGTATGGAATTCTTTCATCTGTGTAACACAAAAGTCAGAATGAGAGACTTAGACACCATTCACCTTTGACTGTACGGACAATAATTAAAGCTGCCAGCTTTTGAATGCCACAGATGATTATGTAATTTTATGATCTTTTTAATAAAGCTTCATTAACTATTTTATACTAAATAATAAGCTGTTCATAAAAGAATCAGGTAACATGAATTAGTAATGCACAGCATTATCTTACCTTCATATTTTCCTTCCCATCCCAATGGTTTTCTGATATGTCATGATCTTCCTGTAACACTGGGTGTTTCAGCCTCTCATGCGTCATGTGCATCTAGAGGTGTTTAAACAATTTATAGAGATGTTGCCGAGCGACGCTGTATAAACCACTCCCCTAGAATGAAATAAGTTTCCTTTTCCAGGACAGTGTGCTTGTACAAAACAGTGCAAACGCAGTTTCAGCTTTCAGTTTCAATACTGATGAAATCCACAGGAAACATCTGTTACTAACAAGATCACAAGCCTTAATGTTCCTGTTAAGACTTTTTAGAATATCTACATCAATTTCAGCATACATCAGTTTACCTTTTTATGTTTTTGCAATCATTCAGACAAAATTGGAAATGAATATGCTAGCACATAACATGCATCTTTTTAGCAATGACTGAACAAATTAGTCATGTTTTCCCCACTGCACAAGCTTAACTTGTTCCTGAAATATTTCATAACTTATCTTTTCTACTAATACACTGAACGTTCTTTATCCTGCATTTTAAATGTTTCTTTTAACAAGAAAGTAACAATCTTATAAGGAAAACAAAACAGATGCACACTGTACATAACAAAAAACATTGTTATGTGGGGATCACCCGTTTAATTTTTCATGCAGAATTACATTGTAGCAGTTTCAAAAAGTAGCAAATGATTGAATTTAAATAAAGGAACATTGATTCTAAAGCTCCTTCAAAAGGATTCTCTGTAACACACAACTATGAACAGCGTAGGATGTAGCTGATGTGCCCATATTTTCTATGCGGAGCATCTCTTGCAAAAACAAATACGGCTTATCGCACATGACCGAAAACGCCTGAGGTGATTACAGACTGGAATGGTACACAAATGATTAAACAAATCAGGTGAATGAAACTGCTTTAATGGTACCTTGAGGACTGACGTCATGCATATTTGAAGCGTAAATATTTATTCTATCACCTGACCACTCCCTTCAGTGCCATCTTAAGTAAAGTTATGTAAAGTTTGCACAAACAAAACAGGTTTACATTATGGCTGCATGCCCTGTTGTGCCTTATAGTTCTGCCTCTGACTTTAGGGCTCAGGAATGTCATAATTGTGTGTACTTTTAAATGTGTTTTCAGATCCACCTACCGACAAAAACACAGGTAAACAAAAGTAGCAGTATGTGAGCAAACAAAACAGCTTCAGTTTCATTTATCTGTAATTTCCATCACACCCTGGCCAGAGTTTATCATGACACACACACACAAACACACTCATTTTACTCAGCTTTAATGACTGATTCACTTGATTGCATACGAGTCTTATCAGCAGCAATAAAAGTCGTAATGGTTTAGAAACTACTGCGCCAGTAATTTCCATATTCAATACCTGATCAGAAGCCAAAAAACTCGCAAGAGACAGAAACTTCACATAGAGGGTGATAAACAACAACTAAAATATCCTGATGTGTTGCCAACATAAATAATCCATTGGATGCATTCTTAGTTTCCCTCAGTTGCAAAAATGACAGACACTTTATTACGAACTTATGCTTTAATCTTATTTTAAATGGTTTTCGGTAATCAGTTAGCAGCATATAGCTTAGACGTTTCTCTTTCAGGTCACTGAAAAACAAACCAACAAATCTGAGTCAGAGACCCTTGAAATGCACCTAAACTACCAACGTGAATGAATCATATTCTATAAAGTGCAGTGTGAATGTGGATACAGTCGTTTTTTTTTGATTTTGTGAGATTCAGCTCTGCTAAATAACAGCCTAGACCAGACTAAATGACCCGACTGTACCATTGCTGGTCACACATTAAGGTATGCTTTGACAGTTTCATGCTGGTTTTAGCTCACCCACTGGTCTAACTGGTTTATCAGCAACAACAACCCTCTTAATCAGCTTGTGTCAGAGTAACAAACCACTAATGCCAATCTAAAAACAAGTCTTTAAGCTGGTCTATGTTGTAGTTTTTTGTCAGCAGGCATGGTCAAAAGTATGTGGACACCTCTTTGCAATAAATGCGTTTGGCTAGTCAAATAATTACAAATCGTAATGCTACGCCATACAGTGACATTCTGGAGATTGTTCAACAGCTTTGGGTGATGCTTTTCTGTTTCAGCATGACTAAGTAACTTGTGACTGCAATTCTGACAAGTAGGGCATGTTCCTTCCCGGATCAACCTCAGCCAATCAGATAAGGAATAAGTAGTAGCTTGAACAACATTCTTATCAACTTTCCTCTGATTTTAGCCATAATCTTTGGTAAAGGTTGGGTTTAGGGATAGGGATAGGACTTCTTGTTCTAGGATCAACAGAAGATGTTGATTTAGGAACATCACACAAGTCAAGGTCCATCAAGAAAGGTCAAAGATCTTGACAGGCCTAC
This sequence comes from Sinocyclocheilus anophthalmus, assembly GCA_018155175.1. Lineage (NCBI taxonomy): Eukaryota > Metazoa > Chordata > Actinopteri > Cypriniformes > Cyprinidae > Sinocyclocheilus > Sinocyclocheilus anophthalmus. Next base: position 16,784 of record JADLZN010008969.1, read on the forward strand.
ACAAAGTCTAGACCTGTATACCTTTGGGATGAACTGGGACACTGAACTAGAGCTTTTATGAAGAACTAACTGCCCATTAATGCCCATGCTTCTCAAATTAAACCATCAACAATCACATTTGGCTGTGGTGTTTGGATGCTCACATACTTTTGTCCATGTAATTGTATGTGGGATACTGTTATATGCTCAGACATTTATTGACAAGGTAAACTGATAAGGTGAGTCTGATATGACCTCTTAAGACTGTGGCCAGAGAATGAGATATTCTCCAAATGGACATCTCACAGCTCTGGCGTCAAAGAGTGTCCTTATCCAGAGAGCTCGGTGTGAAGTTCCTTATTCTTACGGACTTCTGCAGCGTGAAGCTCCTGACAAAGAAAAGAGAAACAGCATATTAAACATCCAATAAATAAGAACTGTTTTGTAGCAACCAGGAAGGAAAAATAACTAGTTCTCTTTTTTACTGACAGTAAAGTACAGCTGTAAGCCTGTTACTTCAGAAAAACAACATGCAATAAATATTTCCATTTCCGTTTTTCCATTGCGCAAATAGTCGCTCACAAAAGCCAAAGTCATTGGTTCAGTTCCCAGGTAATGCATGAACTGATAGTATTGGATGCATTGTAAGTTGTTTTTCATAAAGGTGTCAGACAAATGCATAATGTAAAATGGATTCAGTTTGCCATTGATTCTGGCAAACTGCTTCACAACACAATATTAAGGAGGCTTTTTGAACGGGACATTGGTGGCCGAGGATGACCGAGCATCTATACTCATATTTCCTATGGAATAATACACTGAAGAATCATTCTCAATAGAACCAGGAACTTGTATTTCATGTCAAATTCATGAAAGACAAACCAGACAGACTCACCTTCTCTCTCAGACGCTGCTTGAGAGCACTGAGACGGGCCATGCGGTTTTCTTGGATCAGCTCCATCTTGTGGTTGAGCTTTTCCTCGGTCATCTTACTGTAGTTGTTGTTGACCTCCTGGGCCTTGTTGAGCACCTCCTTCTCACGTTCCCGTTTCTCCGCCAACTGCATCAGCACCTGCTTCTCCTGAGACTACAGAAAGTAGTGCAGAAAGGTGATGACAAGTTTCATGTGAGACTTCTCTGACATTCAATAAGTGCAGAGGAGAGAAGCCAGAAAGTGGGAAAAAGTCATGGAAACAGACAAGTAAAAAGAGGTGCTATCATGGTATCAGATGGCAATACCATGATAGTAATGGATAACCATATTCATATCCTATGGTATCTACATGCTACATGGTAAAATCGTTTAAAAATAATGGTTCCAAAAGGAAGTTTTCGCAGCGACACCATTGAAGAACCATTTTTGAACATTTTCAGTGAACAGTTCTTAAAAGAACCACTTTCTCTTAGTGTCAAGAACATTTTTTTAAACTCTAAACTTCTTCCATTACAAAGAACCTTTAGTACAGTGGAAATGGAAGAACCATAAAAGAACCTTTCTGAGAACCATTTTTTTATGTTAGTGAGAAGAACATTTGAACCTTTTTCCAATATGAAGAACGTTTTGTGCAGTGGAAAGGCTACATGGACGGAACCATCAATGCCAATAAATAACCTTTATTAGCGTGTACGGTCTCCTGGCACCAGTAGTCGAAATTAGCACGGTAAAAAAAAAACCGACCCTCGCGTTAGTGTTAATTCCGTTAACGAAGACTATGACGAAAAATGTTCGTTGACGAGCTTTTTTCCCATGACTAAGACGAGACAAAGACAAGACGACAATAAGGTCAATAATCGATAACTAAGACTATATCAACGTGCAATTTCGTTTACGAAATAAGACGAGACTAAAATGTATTCAAAAAGATAAAAACTTTACCAAAAACCTCTTTTTATTTTCGACAAAATGTTATTTACGGACTGCTGTACAAGCTACTACGCAAGTTCTCGTGAGTGCGGTTGCCAGATATCAAGAGTTCTAATCCCCTAAGAGGGAAGCGTTCTAGTCAGTGTTCGGTCATCTCAACTGTATTGTTTGCGATTGTGATCGCTGAATAAACACACTTACTCAATCGCTGTTGTTTTAATTATTTTTGATTGAAAGAGGTCATTATTCGTACAATTGTGGAATTTTTTTACTAGATTTCACCGTTATGTTATTTATTCTTTTCGATGGTTTTTTGTATGTTTGTTTTAGCCGTTTCATAATCGAGACTAGAGAGCTCTGCTCTAGTTTGTTATTTTTGTCTTGGTGTTCGTGATTCGTTTTATTATAATAAAATTATTTTGTTTTTTTTTCCCTATCATTGTATAGCGCAGTCACTCTAGATCGTAGGGAATAATTTACACCTATGTGTCCGCATTCTATTGATTTGTGCTTACTGGAGAAAGTGCAATACCTCAAATGCAAAAATACATTTCTCAAAAACAACAATCATTACGATTATAATTTTGAGAAAAAAAAATCATTTTTATCAGTTTATCCATTATACAAAATGACGAAAATGTGACTAATATTTAATTGACTAAAAAAACCTGACTAAAATGCTCATACATTTCATTGAATAAACAAAAACAGGACAAGTTTGTCCAGATATGATAACTAAAATGTACATTTGAATAAGACTAAATCTCTACAAAAATTGCGTGGTGCACCCAATATAAATTTCGTTTTATTTACCGGTTGTACCGGTTATGATTAGAGTAAGAAATCCCCGTATTGCACTACAGGATATGCGCGTCACAGTTTACATTTGACCTAAAACTAGACAAAATGGGTGAGACCTTTTAGCTACTAAAAACTAAAAGGATAAGGTGGATAAATATGATAAAAACTCACCGACCTCACCCACACACGAAGGGACATTAAGCCGGACTAAGACTAAGACTAAAAGAAAATAAGCTGACAAAAAGCGAACACGAACCGATACATTGTGTCAATCACGTTTACACACTACCTCCGAAACATAGGTCCGTCATAAAAAATTCAGAATGGGTTCAATTTTCTGCGTTTTTCGCATCTGTATTAAGCATTTCGAGAGTTGTATTTGAAAATTAAGAGCCAGCTACAAGTGAACAACACAAATCCAGAAATGGCGGTTTGTCAAGTTGATCCGGTATGCGACATGCAACAATGTTGGTGCGGACCCGCCATTTACGAGCTAAACAGAGAGGAGAAGTGGAATCCCACTGCGAGAGCAAGTTGATCTCTCAATCATTTCTCTCTATCGCCGCACAAAGCCTGCACTATAAACTTGGAATCATTCAGTATGAATTCCTCGCTCCTTGCTAAGGATGGTGAAACTGTCTGCATTCACTCTCTACGCACATCTCAGGATGGGGACCAATATTTCTTATTTTTAAGAAGAGAGGGGACCACAAAATCACCCTGACTGGCTGGGAAGACTCAATTTTGTATTGTTTCCACAACACATTTTGTTTTGTTTTTCGCATGGATTAATACGCATCTGTGTGCAAGGTTTCTGTGCATGACACATTTTTTGAATGATGAATATGAAAATATGCAAGCACCTTTAAGATTCTCAGTTACCCATGTGCTTTTGCTTTTCATGAACGTGTTTCAATAGATAGATGCATCTGCTAAATAATTAAATGTTATTTCAGTCAGCTGGATGTGTTGCTCAAGAAACATCCTGTTGACTAACTCTACTAGAGCAAGAAGGAAATGTCCAAGAAGCATGGTAAAGCTTATGTGCAGTGCTCCGCAAAAAAAACACTTCAACAGATGAAATAATAAAGCGATATTTAATGGCATCATCATCTTACCTTCCGTCTCTCCTCAGCGGCCTCCAGCCTCTTCTGTAGTTCCCCCAGGGAAGGCTCCTAAGTGGTCTTTATAGGGGCTGCACGTGTTCTTCTTCCCTCGGCAGTGCCCGAGTTGGGGGTCTTTCTTTGGATGGTATTCGGCCCGTCTCATAGTTCTGGCCCGGGACTGTGCCGTCACTTTCCCACGGTTTATGTACCCACCGCTCCGGTCCGCGGTACGCAACTGAAGCCTTCGCTTATTTCAGTGACTTCACTCCATGGATCTCTGTGGAGGGACGTATCATGACCGTAGTATGATGACCGTGATCGTTCGGAAAAGGGCACCGTATGGTATGCATAAACTTAAACCCTAATATCTTGTAGAAGGCCCTTCATAATCATTAGTCGTTTGGCCTGTTGAAGAATTTCTTTCCTACTTCGAAACATGGAAACCGTGTTGGGAAAAGGGTGTTGGAAGAGGGGGAATATCAAAGGCACAAGAGCACCAGGAGCAGACAAATCCGACATCTTCTTCAGCTTCTCAGAGTGAGGGCTGCAACCCCTAAGAAAAGAGAAGTTATTCTGAACTATTAGTCATTCAATTTCAACAGCAATCCAGTGATTGTCATATGAATGCCCCTTGGGCGTGAACGAAGCAGGAACTGTACATGCACTGGGTAAAGTTGTAGACCTTTCTTCTACAACTGCTATGATTTGAGACAACAGGAAGTAAACCTGCAGCATGACTGTTTAGGAACAGATAGTTTCTGGAGAGTTACTGGAAGGTGTTATTATTTTATATTATTTGTTTTTTCTAAGTAAATTAAGAACAGCCGCTTTTTACCGAATTCTAATTGGCATGCGGGGAAAACAAGAATATAATGAGGAAGAATGTGTACTAAAAATTACATTAATAATGGGAAATGTTCTGTTATTGGTAAATAGGAAGGAAGATTCTGTATTACGGCAATATCTTACAGAATCAGATGTAGAGGTGTTTCCCTGAACTGACCTGTATAGCTTCATGAAATATTTTAAAAGCGATGCAAATGCATAAATGCAAGCATGTTACCAGGCTGCAGTCGACACGCTTGGCATCAAAACTCAAACCCCACCCTCAACCGGATTCATGCATTATTGATCCGGTTATCGCACGTCAGCAAAATAATTAACTGAGTTTGCGTGAATGTGAACTCTGTGTCATGATGATCACACAATGCACCTCAACAAGAAACATGGTTTGAGGAATCAGAAATGGCAAATGCATGCATGTAAAAGGACAGCCTTAAATGTTAGTGTTAATTACAGTAGCTAATGGTGCTTTTTAATTATTCCTCTAAGTTAGTGTGCATCGGAGCACGTTCATTTATCACCCATGACATGCTCAAAGGAGAGGTGACTTTGCAAGAAGGCCGAGATAGGAAATCTAACTCAAATCCTGCTTTGTCTGCTGGACATTTGAGCAAACCACACAATATAATGTGCACAATTTACTCCTGTTATTTATGCATGATCTACAGCTAATTCAGATAAAAACAATGCAAACTAAGTGTTGCAGAGCTGTTCCGGTCATCGGCTGCTCAAGGTTCTTTTTAAGGTCTTATCAAAGTCAACATGAGACTACATACTGGACGACTGATTCCTGACATATCCTGCCTGTATGTGTTTGAATGCGATCCACACAGTCACATCTACAATATTGCGCCACATTTTGCAGCACCGCTACCCTCCAAATGAACCCATGTTTTTTATAGCGCAACATCTGCAGTGTGCAGCATCAGCACACAATAACAGTGTTGTTCAAACAGATACACCCTTTATCAAATGGATCTGTTCATTAATGATCTCATCTCTTAGATAGCATAGCACGCACATGCATGACAAAGGACATATTCACCAGTGCCAATGTCATGCTAAAAGAAGTGATTCAGCGGTGGGTCATGCAATCTCATGCAATAACTCGTGCAAAAATCTCCCTAGTCTCTCAGCATCCTTCCTACAGAGAGAGATTATTCTGGGTCTTACCTGAAACTGTGCTGTCCATAGTGCTGCCGGAGGATGGATGGATGCTGAGCGAAGAGATGAACGGAGTGAAGCACTGAAGGAGTGTCGCACAGCGAGTGGTCCGTATTATCAGGGGAGGAATGATGGATGGGAGGTGGAGGGAGGGAGGGAGGAGGTGAAGGTGGAGAGGACGAGAGACGAAGAGAGAAATGGCATTGCTGACAAACCAGCAATTTTGTCAGATCAAGAGATAAATTGAGAAAAAAGAATAATAAAGTGATATTGTGCCGTTGTCTTGGAAACAAGCCAATTTTACTGCTCGCATACACCTTCGAAAACAACAAGTTATGCATATATTTAAGCGATCACACACTAAAAATATCCAAAGCACCAGTTTATAAGTCATTTGGGTTGAGAAAAGTTCTTGTAGCATTTGTTTGCTTGTTTTGATATTTTGTTGCATGTGCATTGTTACATTTTGGGTTGCTGTATCTGGTAAATGCTTCTAGATATCGTTGTCTATTTAAATAGTGTATTGTATGTCTTTGGTCCGGTCGATGAGGTTTTGAAGAAATCAATACATCATTGACAAGACTAAAGATGTATTGGGTTCAGTCGCACAACATTTGATCGCTTTTCCAATCAGCTATTGGTCTGAAACTGACACTTAAATGCATTAGACTGCTGGGATTTATGTAATGGATCAAGACTGTAAATTAAGATGGAATACAAGTAGAAAATTGTCACATGCAACAAATGGGGAAAAATGAAAAAAGTTAACTCAAGATAAATTCTCTAAAATTAAGTCTTACAATTTTGCTTAAAGAAACTTTTTTTTTTTTTCAGAAAACATATTTAATATTTAAAACAAGACACACACAAAAAAATACTGCAAACACTTTTTTTTTGCATTGTAACACAGCGCTAATATTCTAGTTCCATTCCAGATCCACAGACGCACTATTACACAAGTCTTCATACACAATTCATGCCTCTGCTGAAGGCTTGCGTGCGAAGAGCGGCTTGCTGTCCTCAAACAACAGCACAGGGGAACAGCCAGATTCAAGCAGGTTTAGATCATCCGTCTCAAACACTCGTATACGCACTCGATGTTAAGACTCAGTGTTAGAGATCTGAACAACAAAAAAAACACTAAATATGAGCTACAGTACTAGTGACGTCTGCCTTAAACACCACTGATCAGCTGATTAAACACAAACTGGGAATGTCTGGTGATTTGGGTCTTAAAAGTATGTGCATTCAGAGCAAGAGGAGGCACATAGTTAGCAGTATATTAACTCCTTTCACCAACCACACACACACACACACACAACACACCACACACACACACACACACACACACCCCACACACACACACCACACCACACACACACACACCATATGCGCGCTGAAGCTAACGGTTGAAGTGTCCGAGGTCACAGATGTGATGCTTGCTGCTGTAATAACATTCATTGCATGAGCAGCGATTATTGATTCACCGTTGCCTTCATGCAAAATGCATTCAGCTTAGACAAAAGTAAATCAATAAAAGCCAGTCCTGACAGAATAAGGCATTTCCTGGATTTGAAAGGGTTGGGAAAACATCGTGATGATTAAACCGAGACACAATACTTTCATTTCCAACTCTGCTGTTTATTATAGAATTGGTTAGTAATTAGAAATTAGGTTTTGATTTGTTGGGACTTAAAAACAACGCCTCTTGAAACGCTGCATGAGGAATGTCTTCATTATGTTTAAATGACTGATTTAATCGGAAGGCATGATTTTAAAGAAGGTTTTAGCAGAGAACCTAAAAACTCATCAGAAAACAAAACTAGTGTCAGTTTAGCATAGAAATAGCTACAATGTCTGCAGCATAGATATCAAACTCTGAGTATCACTCAAATATAATATCATAACTTACATGAGGTATGATAACTGCATCCACTCTCTGAATTTACAGAGAAACAACGCATCTCTCTCTCTCTCTCTCTCACACACACACACACACCTCCTCTCTCTCTCTCTCTCTCTCTCACTCACACACACACACTCTCTCTCCTCTCTCTCACACACACACACACACCTCTTTCTCTCTCCTCTCACACATCACACACCACACAATCTCTCTCTCTCTCTTTCTCCCCCCCCCCCCTTTCCCACATCACACACACACACCCACACTTTCCGCTCACACACACACACACAACACCCACCCACACACACACACACAAAACACAACACTCTCTCTCCTCTCCACCCACACACACTCACACACACACTTTCTCTCTCACACACCACACACACACCACACACACACACCACACACACACACACACACACTCTCTCACACCACACACACACACACACCTACTCACTCCTCTCCCTCTCTCTCTCTCCTCTCTCTCTCTCACACACACACACACCCACACACCACACACATCCTCTCTCGCACACACCACCACTCTCGCTCTCTCTCGCGCACACACACACACACTATGGCGTTCTCTCCACACACCACACACACCAACACTTTCTCGCGCAACACAAACACCACACACACAACCACCACAATACGTTCTCTCGCTCCTCGCTCTCCTCCTCCCTCTACACAACAACACCACTCGGGCACACTCTCGCGCGCGCTCGCGCTTCACACACACCCGCTCTCTCTCTCACTGCTCTCTCACAACCACCCCGTCCCACACACACGCCCGCTCTCTCACACACCACACACCACACACACACACACACAACAACACACACACACACCCACACACGCCCTCTCGCGCGCCGCCGCGGCACACACAACACGCCACACACACGCGCGCACACACAACCACACACCACACACACAACACACACAACAACACCAACACACAATGGCGCTCGCGCTCGCGCGCCGCGCTCGCGGCGCGCACACACACACACACACGCGGGGCGCCGGGCCACGCTCTCGCGCGCCGCGCGCTCGCACACACACAGCCCCGTCAGCTCAGCTCACGCCGCTCGCACAACACCGCACACACACACTCTCCCAACACCACGCACCCTCGCACCCCCCAACGCGCTCGCCAGCCACCGCCCACACACACACACCACCAAACACACAACACACACACACACACCAACACACACGCGCGCTCGCGCGCAGCGCGACAAACACACGCCACACACACCGCGCCACCACACACACACACACACACACACAGCGCTCCATATGTGATAGTCGGGCTGCTGGGGGGGCGGTGAATGTCCGGATCACACATTTGACCATCCATCATAGGCCGCATTCACGCCCTGCCGAAAAACACAGAACCGAACCGCAAACACACATGGCATTAAGACGCAGCACAACAGTTACAGGATACGTAAATTAAAGTAAAAACCAGTTACAATAATCAAAACGATGAATTATATGGTATAATTTTCTTTAGCATTAAATAACAAAATATCAGCAAGATTACCAAGATATACACTCCCAGCCAAATGTTTGAAATACGTCTCTTCTGCCTCTTCTCCCTCCCAAGGCTGCATTTATTTGACAAAAATACTGTAAAATTGTGACATATTATTACAATCTAAAATAACTGTTTTCCTATGTGAATATATATTAAAATGTAATTGATAAAAAATGATCAAAGCTGTATTTTCAGCATCAATACTCCAAGTGTTTAGTGTCACATGATTTTTCAGAAAATCATTCTAATATGCTGATCTGATACTCAAGAAACATTTCATATTATTATCAATGCTGAAAACAGTTCATATTTGTGTGGAAACTTATTCTAAACTTGTGAAACTGCACATGCAAACCTCTGCGATGACTTCAGAGTCGTGACACGAATGAATCGCTGAAGCACAGCTTTGAGCTGAACTTATTTGCAGAAGTAAAATTCTCAATTCTGTCAGCATTATTATTACAAAGGTTTAAATCTGAAATGATATTAAAATATGTATTAATGCTCTCATACTTAAGATGTGAAGGAACAAGTGCAAAACTAGAATTGTGGTAATGCGTGAAAAACACTGCAATATTCATGATTCATTTTATACTGCCAACAAAATATCAAACATATAAAAACAATCGATAACACTTTACGTGAAGCCTTTATATATAATCCAATATTAAAATTAATTTTAGTGATACTGCTCATATATATACTGGTCCTGCGCGTTTCCGCCAAAATAAAAAAAGTTGAGAAAAAGCAAGAACTCTAATCAACATTCATAAATGTTAGTATTGCAATTTTACTGTTGTTCTGTAAAATAAAAATAAAAAAGTAAGACAATAATAATAATAATAATCATTACAACAGCTCTGTTTTAAAACATTTATTATAACATTCACACAGTGTTTCAAATTAGGATCTGTATATCGTCTACTGTTTTAAAAGAGTCTCCTTCTCAGCAAGGTTGCATTTATTTGTACAGTAAAAAAAAAAACATGCCTGATTCAAGAAGGTCTCAAATTACCAAAAAATTATTATTATTATATAAATATATAATTGTGCTTTGTTGGTATAGTGTCTGCTAGAATGTTAAAAATGTTCAGTGTTAAATATTTTTTAATTGTTGTTTTGTAATTGATTTTTATTCTTTGAAAAGCAAGACAAAACAGTAAAAAGCACATTTTGGCTTTTTAATTTATGCAACGGTGAAAAAAAATTTGGCAAAACACATGGGGAAAAAAACTCGAAAAACCGTGTTCGGTATTCGGCCCAGTGTTTCATTTTGTTCTGTTTCGGCCAAGGATTTTCATTTCGGTGCATCCCTAATTATAATTACACCTTTAGAAAGTAAAATGCATTAAAACACACGACAAACCTTCTATTTGAATGCATTTAAAATTTGGGTACATCTATTTATGAAAAGATAAAAAGCATTACAAGGTGTATGCATTACACAAAGACTTCAAGTAAAGTGTTAGCAAATAATCTACACACAAGAGTTTTTTGTGCATTTCTCATAACTACAGCATCTTTTTCTGGAGTGCTTGAACGGAGCGGGGTTTCCACTTCCACACACAACACTGAATAATACATGAGTCAAACGAGGCCAGACGTACCCTGATAGAGCACTGCAGGGCTGCACCAGACAGTCTCTTTTACCGATTTTGGGAGCGCAGTCACTGAAAGCCGTTTTAATGTCGGACACAGACAGACAGTTCTGAAGAACAGAAGACAAGCAGGACTGTGTGAACTCAGTGTGGAAATAAAGGAGCACAGCACCACCTACAGACCACTGAGAGATGACAGTTATCCCAGAAGGATGAAGTTATTATACGTGATGGACTGATGATGCACACTTTTATAAGATGGTCTGGAGTTCATACCTCTATGTCCTGTTTGTTCGCCAGCACAAGAAGAGGAACTCCCTCCAAAACTTCACTGCTGATCATCTTCTCTGTACGACGGGAACATGAAGTCATTAGACACCGATTCAGGAAGAGACCAATTTTAAGACCAAGTAAAGAATAAACTGAAGGGAACACAATGCTTCAAACATGTCGTTTAAATGTAAATGTCTAGTGGGAATACAATTAGCAGCTCTTCAGAGTATGAAAACACAACTTCCAGCAGATCTCAATAACTTCTGAATGCACTGTAGCAGAAACATCTACTTCATTCATTTTTCATAGTGCACGACAGATTTGTTCTTTAACTTATAACTCAACTTTGTTAAATTTTCGTAGATGCCAATCTTTTTTTTTTTTTTTTGTAAGTTTAGAATGTTGTTGGTATCATAAAACAACCACAACGAGGAAGATTTTTATTAATTTATTTTTTGCAGTGCATGCAATATTTAATGCCATGACTTTATGAAAAACTTTGATTTAAGACCTTACTTTGTGGAAGGGGCTTTTTTTAATCTTTAATTTTAACTTTTAAACTACTTTAATGTTGTGAAAATTAATCATATTTATATAATTTTTTTAATTAATTTCTATACTTATATATTAATAGAATGCAGTCCGATTAAACAAGCCTGCATTTCATATGAAGGACGACCTATTTTTGTGCACATTATAACAGTGTTTATATTCTTTATTTTTTACTAGCAGCCAGATTATGACTCTCCTGCTTCTCAAAGATGTGACCAGAAAAAGGAGACATAATATCATGGATTTGATGCTTGTACGGGTTTGAACTGATCCCTCGTTGCAGTAAAACTCACCGAAAGCGTTCTTCGATTCGCCCAGTCGCTCCTCATCGGTGGAGTCGATGACATAAATGACACCATGAGATTCTGCATAGTACTGAAACAGATAAAACATGATAAATAACACATTAGAAAGAGATGTTTCATGCATTAAGATTTAATCTTAAAGGTGACATATCATGAAAATTGACTTTTACAGGTTTTAAGTGCCATCTATAATCAGGTCCCTGGTGCATCTAAAAACCAAGGAAAAGTGAAAAAGATTAACCCAGCAACTTTGTTTTGATAAGCCTTTTTCTGCAAGCGTCTGAGAAAAAATCACCTCCCTTGGTGACGTGGCAAAGGGATCTCTTAATATTACGCTCCTTAATCTGCACGTTTCCACCCATTGGCCCCCCCCCCCAACCGGCATTTTGATTTTGCAAGCGACAATGGTGTACCAGCTCTAATTCCATGGTGAAAGTTTGAGCAAAACATTCTAACTGTTTTGTCTTTGGCTGCACATACTAGCATAGAACACTGTTTAGAGTCCCATCCTCAGAGAAGACAAGAAAGCATATTTCTTACTCTGTGTATTTTGCTGCTGCCACACAGATCTAAAATACACAGGTGATTTATTCCCAGCTGTTTACCTTCACAGACATAACCCACTGTGTTTTTGTAACTCATGTGTGTTTTTTAACGTAAACTTGTGTGTGAATGTGAACTTAGTTTAGTACTCACATGCTGTGACAGATGTTTTCTGTCCGTGTGCTTCGGATGTGTACTCTCAGAGAACCATATATCAGAAGTTTAAACTCATATGGTTCAAAACGCATGATTTCAGCGCGATAAACATGGTAATCAGAACCAAAACGGATGTTTTTTTGCAGGTCCGAGCTGTAATGGCGCAGCTGTATTTTGGAAAAGGGGGCGGGGAGCAGCAGCGAATTAAATTGCATTTAAAGACACAGGCAAGTAAAACAGCGTGTTTCTGCTTCCACTCACAATAGGCATTTTCAAAATGATATAATAAATGCTCTGTGGAGTATTTTGAGCTGAAACTACACAGACACATTCTGGGGACACCAGAAACTTATATTCCTCACTGTAAGTGGCAAGAATATGTCTCTTTTAGCTTTAAACAAGCTCTCCAGAGCAAGACAGCAGCAGGATTCAGATTTAGTGAATGTGGCTTCACCTTACCCACAAATGACTGCAGCTCTTCTTGTCCGCCAAGATCCCAAAACAGCAGACGAGCTTTTCCCACATCAATTGGTGCCGACGAACCATGAAAGCAGACGACGATAACTCTGTGGTGTTCGTCATTT
>JADLZN010008970.1:0-27393 GCA_018155175.1 Sinocyclocheilus anophthalmus
TGGTAAGCAATATTGCAATTTTGCTTTAGAGGCATTGTGTCCCCCCTCAGCTAATTTATTGAGTACTTTAATTGAGTCTTGATGACATTGTTCCAAAGATGCTGAACAAATTAACAAATCATCTACATATTGTATCAATGTGCTGTCTAACCTAAGTTCTTCTAATTATTCTTTTAAAATCTGGTTGTATACATGGGGTGAGTGTTTGAAGCCTTGAGGCATTCTTGTGTAGGTGAGTTTTTTACCTTGATAGGTGAACGCAAACAAAGGTCTGCTCTCCTCGGCTAAGGGAACACTGAAAAAAGCTGAACAAATATCAATTACAGTATAATAATTAGCAACATATGGAACATTGGTTAACAACGTATGCAGGTTTGGAACTTCAGCTAGCCAATCCTCCACAACCTCATTCACTGATCTCAGATCATGCACCAGACGCCACTTTGATTCATCTGCTTTAGTTACTGGCAATATTGGGGTGTTACAATAACTAGTAGTTTCAACAAGCACTCCTGCTTTCATTAGTCCTTCAATTGTCTTTTTTATTCCCTCTACTGCTTCTGGTTTCAAAGGGTATTGCAATTTTCTGGGTACTTTAGCTCCTGGTTTAAGTACTACTCTAATTGGATTAGCTGATTTTACTAACCCCACATCTGTGTCATGCAGAGACCATAGTTCTAATGGTACTTGTTTCTCCATTTCTTTTAACAATTCAGTTCGCTTTGTTTGATTTTCTTTAACTTTTGGCTCAACTCTTGTATTTATTACCATTCTGGGGACACCTATATCTAAATCTTAAGATATTCTTTGTCTGCTGTTTGGAAAATTAGAGGATTTTCTGTGGCTTCCCACTTGCTTTTTTCTGCTTGTTTCATCATGGGTCCTAAATCTTTAGAGAGACAGTCTTTATTTACATATAATGTAACATGTGGCACTGAGTTAGGTACTGCGAACCAGTCATCTATGAATCTTTCCCTGTCTATCTGCAGAGCTACACCTTTTGGTCCTATTATTATGCTTTGTGATATCATTGGGATTTTCAATCCTTTTGTGTCTTTTAGCCATCTTTTTTCAAAATCTGGATCTTTGTTTTCATCATACTTCATGGTACAATGAAATTCAGTTTTTGGTAGGCTTGGTTCGCATAGCTGTTCCCTTATATATCTTCCCTATTTACTAATTGTTTTTTCTACATCTTTTTTTAAATCTCCTAACCAATACATGTTATCACATGGTTCTTGTGCTTGTTGTGATGTTGAAACATTCATTTGTCTCATTGCCCTATCATCTATATAAATTCCCTCTGGTGTACACCATATCTGCATTTTTAATTTACATATGGCATCCCAACTAACAAATTTACAGGTGTGTGTTCTGAGACTAATATTGGTATTATAATTTCAGTGTTTTTCAGGCTTATGCTCACAGGGGCTGTCATAGGAAGTAGCTGAGTTGTTCCCGAGAATCCTACTGTCTTTATATATTTTCCGGACATGGGGAGGTGCGAAGCATATCTTGGATTCAAACATGAGTACGTTGCCCCTGTGTCGAGCATGAGAGAAATGGGTTTTCCTTCGATATTGGCTTGCAGCATTGGTTCTTGATCAGCATCACATGATATTATTGGAAGCTGATTCCTCCCTGTAAGATTCTCTGGGCAGCCCTAGTAACCTTGGTCAGGTCCACACCATGGGTTGACAGGACCTTGGGTTTATGGTTGCACTTGCAGTTGTCCATAGTTGAATCCTGAGGCCATTGATTGGTTCTGCTGCCAAGGATTAATGGGACAATCTATTTTGGTGTGTCCATGCTGATTGCATCCCCAACAGACTCCTGATGGGCCACCAACTTGTTGCTGATTATAATTCAATCTTCCTCTGCCACGCCCTTGTTGCTGTCTGTTCCAGCCTCTGTTGTTTGGCTACTCTGACTTGAGATAGATGACGACTGGTGCTGGTCCTTGTGGTGCAGTGGCTGTTCCAGCAGGTGGTGCCTGTGCTGTTGCAATCTGATTTGTTGGTGCAAGCACATTCATTGTTGCAGGTGGATTAACAAACACTTCAGTGCTGACTGGTGCCATCACTGCTGAGTGATCTTCCTTCTGTACTGCTTGAATTTTCTTCTTCTTTTTGAGCAGTTCCTCAAGCTGCATCTGACTCAATTTTCTTTGCAACTCTTTTTCTTGGGTTTTTATCTTCAGCTCTTGTTTTCTATATTGTTCCACCACATGAACCACATGAACCACATGGTCTCTGAATTCTTTGTGTGACTTGGAGTTCAGACCTACCACATCCTCCAGCTTCACTTTCACTGTTGCAGGCATGGATTCCACAATGGCGGTCCTGAAGAGTGATGTCAGTATTTTGTCTTTCTCTGGATCTCATTCCAGTTCTTCTTTCCAAAGTCTTATCTGTCTCTGAATGTAGGTGGTGGGATTCTCAGTCTCCCCGATTGGCTCTCCTTTCAGGAAACCTGGATCAGTTTGCATTGGGTACTCAGCTCTCAGAGTTATCCAAATGTCACATCGATGTTTGTCAAAAGAAGCTCCATCTGCTTGAGGTCTGTCCACAGCTCGAAGGAGGCCAGAATGCTTGAGTACATCATTCATTTTGGAGGCCCCCAGGCACTTGGCAAGTAGAGCTTTGATATCACCCAGGGCCAGAAGCTTTCCAGTTGTTTCTTCTTCGAATGTTCTGATCCATTTCCAGCACCTTCATGAATGTCTGGAAGACAGGAAACCAAAGTGTCCAGATCTTGACTTCCCCAAGGTGTGTATTGAGCATAACCATGCTAGATGAGGATTGGGCACTCATATATTGGGGCCTGTTCTCTTCTTGTTGCACTTCTCGTTCTCCTCGTTGATCGGTTTTCCTCTCCTCCCCCTCGTCTTTGTGCTTGAAAAACTTGAAACTGGTCTTCTGGATCTTCTATGTCATGCATGACCAGTGTCCCAGCTACTTGCTTGTATTGTTTCTGCTGGACATAATCATGTGGGCTTGGGTGTGGTTGTTTTGGTTCATATTTGCTCATCATTTTATCCAGCTCCTGCTGCAATTCGTCTACAGCCTGTGTGAAATCTTCTCTTGCCATGTGGACAGCTTGTTTGAGACTGTCTCTTGTTCTGTTGCATCTATCCTCCATATCTTCCAGAGCTTCTTGGATTGAGTCAGCATCTGCCATTGCTCCTTCAGGTTGCTCGTCAAGGAGTCCCTTGAATCGCCCATCCAGTGAGTCTCCATTAACTGATGTCTGTTGTTTGTGTTGGTCTTCCATTTCTTCAAGTATTGCTGAATGTCTTCGGTATGCGAGTGACTCATCAGCTCTCCCCTCCTCTCTGTAGCCCCTGGCTCCTTTTCCTCCAAGCCTGTCACTCCTTGGCTCCATCCTGTGGGCTGTTCTCTCTCTCACTCTGTATCTTGCTTGAGGCTTTGGTGTTGTTGTTCTTAGTCCCTCCTCTTGTAGCTCCAGCCCCTCTCTTGTGGCTGTGTGTTCGTCTCTCTCTTTTGTGGTATTTGCTAGTCTCCTTATTTAACTCCTGCAAATCTGTTCATCTATGTCAACATCTGTATTCACATCCTGAACATAGCCCTCGGATTCTACTGCCCCCTTTAAATCTATTTTTCTCTGTACTATAGGCATCTGATTAACAGCCTGATCGCAGGAAGGAACATATGGAGGTGGCCTTTCTCCTTTTATTTCATTACCTTTATTCTCTCTTTCTTGTTTCTCTAATTTTAATAGTTGAATTCCATGTTGTTTGAACAGAGTCAATACTCCTAATTCTTGCTCTCCTTTGTCATTTCTCTTTTTGGATTTATCATCGGTCTTATAATTTTTTACCAATACCTCAATTTCTCTACACATTGTCACATTAATTGATACCCGGATAGCTGAGCCGCCGGCTCCGTTTAGCAATCATTTCTCTGGTTCGTTACGGGGTGACTGCCAGAGCCAGAGTCTGGCCTCTTGAGAGCTCGTCTGATTACTCCTTACAGGCTGGATTAGATTGAAAAGGGGCCAAAAAGGTGGTCTACTCGGGCGGTGACATCTTTGAATTTTGAGTTATCATCTTGGTGGAGTGGGCAACACACATTACGGTATTATTATCTATTTTGTCCTTTCAGTAATTTACCTCTCTATCCCGCATTCTAATTACTAGCTAATATTCACCACTCATCAGACGCAGGGCTGCTAAAAGTATCCGAACCCCTTGATTTTCACCTGGATTTTGACGGGCGGAGGACTTTTCCCAACTTTTATAAAGCTGTTTAGATTGGCGCTTCCAAATATTTCAAAATACTTCACTGGTGTTTTGCTAGTTAACTAATTTAAAGGGTAAATCACAAGGCCTTCTCATTTACCTCCATTCCTTCTGGAGGATGCTGTTTTGTCCAAATGAGTGCGTTTCTCCCAAAGCTGAACTAGCCCTCAAAACATCTCCTTAGCTTCCAAATGAAAGTGACGACCTGTCTGTTGTACTTCACCCCTGCCCAAATTAGTAGTGAGAGTGAGGTTAATTTTTTATAAACGACATCTTCCATTTTAATATACAACAATGTTTAATCATCCTTTGTACACAACGATCTAATAAATTAATTAAAGTGGTTCCAGGTATCAACTCAATATCTTTCTCTTTGTATTGTTAAAATGTATGTTTGCCAATCGCTTGCCACTCTTCGTGTTTCCTCTTTCTATTTACATTTATCTCATCTGCCATTTTTATTTTATTTTAACTAATTTATTTAAGCAGTGTTCTCAGTGTGCTGAACTGTTAGTCCTGGGCCCCTTTTCTTTATTTTTTACTTTCTCTGCTCACCATCCATAATGGCATATATTTGTGGCATACCTCTCAGCTCAATTGTCACCAACAGACGTCTGTTCTACTAGGTATAGTCACTGGCTTAATGTTTCCCTTTTCATCTGATTTGCCTATCACTTTAGCTATCCAGTCCACTTCTCGTGTTACAACTGTCAGTGAGAGGCATATTTGGCAAGGATTGCAGCTACTGTGGTATCCTTTATCCACTGACCTGCCAGACTCCTCCTACCATAGGGTGCCACAATTCGACCAACTGGGATTTCAATTACATTAGAGGCAACTTCTGTTGGGGAAAATGTTGGAGCACAAAGGTCCACTAGTTGATTTGTCAATTGTCGAACTGTTATGTTATTATAAACCATATTTTCCCAAGGTATTATTGGCCATTCCTCTGTTATGTCCCTTAAATTTATAATGCTAATCATTATTCTAAGAAGACTGTTCTTCCTGTAATCTGTCAATCTTTGTACCTGCCCATTCCTATCAACAAACTCTGATTCCAACCAAAAATGATTACAAATGCCTCTTGTATTTCTCAAAGTCTTCAAAAATTCTTGATATTCTTTCACACTTCTCCATTCACTTTGGTGTTCATAATTTGCATCAAAACTGAACTCGTCTTGTATATCTAATATACTTTGATGTTCATAATTTGCATCAAAACTGAGCTCGTCTTGTATATCTAATATGCTCATTCTGTTCTTTTTTTTTTAGGATCAGAACAGGCACAAAATAAGTCTGTGCTATATTTTCTCTGTTCTTATCTTCCCCTCCCCCTCTATCAACTCAGCCTTTACTCTTATCACGTTTACTCAGCACACAAATACAGGGCACTCAAGGCACGCGAACCCACACACACACTTTTTTCCTCGTTGTTAGTCACCATACACAAGGGGGGGGGGGAGCACGCGACAAATCATCAATGGGGGGTGCAGGCTCCTCACGTCTAGGTTCTCAATGTGGGGCAGCACACCTCGGCGTGCATTCAGCACACACATGGCGAGGCCTTCCTGGGGGCATCCTCACGGCGGTGCGAGGCACACACACGTCACACACACGGTGTCTCGGCGCGGCACACACTCAAAGGAACGCTGCGCTATGCCCCACCTGTTTTGGCTGGAGGACATCACCACAGACCGGGGAAGAGATACAAACACCTAGCGCGGGGGCGAGTGACGTAAGTCGATAGGTCCGTTTCTCTTTCTTTAGGAATGAAAAATCAATTACTTCTTTATCTTTTTCTTTATTAATAATTTAGTTTCATAATTTGGATCACAACGTCGGCAACTTGGACGGTGTCCAAACAGCCTACAGAGCCAATTTCTGGGAATATTTTTTGTTTTTTCAACTCTTACAATTCCCTCAATACTTACAATTCTCTCAATATAATCTTTATTGTTCATTTAGTGTGTTTGTTTTTAATTGTATTGCTTTTTCATTCCAGTTAAATCAAAGCGCTTTTACATAGAACATATATGTCACACACACATTCAGCTTTTCTCACAGCGCAAAGTAGCCAACACAGTTAATCATTCAGCCAAAGCATTCAATGCTTCAATGTTTCCACCATTTTGACGCACATACAAATATTTTTACAACAGATACTGGACAAACAAAGACTAACAGTCTAACTCTACTTAGACTGCAGACACCTGATTCAGCCACCCTACCCTCATAAGCACCCCTCAAAGCCACACTCCACCATCTGAGCGGCTCTTTGATTCCTGGGCTAGTTTATTTTGGGAAGTCCCTGAACAGGTTTTAGTGTCCCTTCTCGACACTTGTGTACACAACTTAATACTCTGATCAAAGCAACCCCTCCCTCATAAGCACCCCTTAAGGCCACGCTCCCCCGTCTGAGCGGGTGGGGGGGGGTGGTGGGGGGGGCGGCTCTCTTGATTCCTGGGCTTGCTTATTTTGGGAAGTCCTCCCTCATAAGTACCCCTCAAGGCCACGCTCCACCGTCTGAGCGGCTCCTTAATTCCTGGGCTTGCTTATTTTTGGGAGGTCTCGACCCAGTATGTGCCTCTTCTCGGCACAGCATGGTGCTTCTTCTTATTTACAACTTATATACAAAAGCTTTTACTACTCTAAAGCATGTGAATCTTTTGACATCTGGAACCTCTCAATTCCACTTTTATTTTACTTAATTTAGTTCAAATCTTAGATTAATTTATTGGTGAAGCCCTGTCTCAGATTACCACCACAGGTGTGACCCTAGTCAACCACACAAACAGTCTTATTTCCAATATAAGCAAAATATTGCCTACCTCGTTTTTCCGGCGCAGAGCAGCGCTTTTCAGAGATCGTTTTTATGGTGCGGTGGTGCCAGGTACGGGCGATAAGCCCAGTGCGGCCACGATGGTCCTCGCAGCACGTGGACTCCTCCAGCCAATCCTGTTCGTGAGCGCCAATCTTGTGTAGGATTTTTCTGGGTGTCGCCATGAAGTGGAGGGGAGCAGAGGTTCAGATGTCAAACATACGACTTAGTTAACAAAGAAATAAAGCCTGGAAGGACGTCACGCGGGCATTCCAAATGCATGTCCACTGGAATTCGTTTGTTTGTCAGGTGTCGTCATGGGGTTTGTTAGGGGGTTATACTCCTGGTTCTCGTGGGGTGTCACAAATTTTGGTCATTTTCAGTTTTTTCCTTGTTCCGTTACTTTTTATATTGTATAGATACCTGATTGCTACAAATTGTTTCCAACTCTTTTGGCCCTGTTTTCTAATGGTTGTAGTGTTGCATAACTAATTTGCAAATTTTCTGGACTGCTTTGGGGTGGGGTGGGTTTGCCACCTTCGGCATGGGCCGTAGGTGGGGGGGGGGGGGGGTAATGTGGTCATCCGAGATGTGTGGCGTCACATCCATCCACCCTGTGTCCTGATAAATATTACATTATTTATGTTTACCTACTGCTGTCTACAGACTAGGTCATTGTCTAACTTGAAAGGACCATTATACGTTTGTGACATTATTTCCAGCTCCCGGGTGTACTGTCTAATTGAAAGTCACTGTCATAACATAACTATCTATTCGTTCTATGACATCCAAGTTAACATACTTCAGCATATTAATATATAACGTATGATATACGTTCAGTTCACAGCCATAATACTTCAAAAATAAAATTACCAACAATGTCTGCTTGCGTCGATTCGGTCAAGACTCTCTGTCAGATCACACTCACATGATTGTTACACAGCCCTCGGCATCCTAAACGATGCCTACAAACAGATCCGGGGAAACGCTTCTGTTTGCTCGCCTCCGTCGAGGGCGGAGGAGAGAGGGGAAGGTACAAAAGAAGACTCGGACTCGCCACAAAGGGTTTCAGTGAGAGTAAGACAGACAGGATGGGAAGCGCACAAAGCCGCGGCGGCGCAGGACGATCTCGGGCCTGCACATGCACAGGAACGGGAGTGTGTTTGAGGCCGAGCCGAGCACAGCGGCATTAATGTAGAGTGGGACTCAGGTAGCAGCCTGCTGTCAATCATTCATCCATCCACCTGACTAATTGGCTTCTTACCCTCTCTCCACCCGGCTCCTGTGCTAACCTCTCGCCCCTGGCAAAAATGCAGATGAGCGCTGGAGAAGGCGTCTGGTGGAGGGAGGGAGAGGAGAGGAGGAAAACTGCAGCTTTAGTTAATTATCTCTCTGAGTCAGTCTGTCCGACAGCAGCCCACACAGCGCACTTATGCTAAACAGCAAAGCATCCTGGGAATTGGAGTGACAGCTCATTTTCCTCCTGCAATTTTATATGAAAGGTGCACCAGAGACCTGCACCCCTCCTTCTATCCATCCATCTATCTATCTCTCCCTCTTCTCCTCCTCCATCCGTTCTTGTCTTTCTCCCCTCACACTCTTTCTGGGTGGCTAGGACTCATGGGATGTTGGTGTGGAAGCTGTCAGTGACACTGTGTATGCCTTCTCTCTCTCTCTCTCCGCGCTGACAGCGGCTTGTTGACAAACGCCAGCAGTCATCTCGGCACCCTGGGAAATCTCTGCTACCATTTTGTCAGCAGAATGACAGAAGCTGTTAATGTCTCAAATTCTCCCCGTGACAGAGAGCCATCTTGTTGACAGTGTTTGACATTCGGCGCTCAATTCATGTCGTCCATTTTAATTTATTATATTTTTTTCACACCAGATCCAACCCCCCCTTTTCACTTTCCCTCTCTCTCTCTCTCTCACACACACCCAAACACCACACACACGGCTCCCATGGCTCCTCGGCGGAAAAATTAACAGTTACTCGATTTGTCTGAATGTAGCTGTGGAGTTGCTAATGATTTTTGTCCAGTAATGAGAATTGTGTCAGCGCCCTGTTAAAAATGAAATAAATCCTTTGCTCTGTATGAATCCACCGGCATATCTCCTGCCAGCCACGATCGATGCAATTTACAAATTAGAGTCGGGGAAAAAAAATCGTTTATTCCCTCTCTTGGGTGTTTAAGGCAAACATGCCAAAGACAGGAAGTTCCAAAGTAAGTGAAAAACGAAACAATGCGCAAAATATGGCGGTATGTCAAACATATAAACCGTACAGGACTACTTCTGGATAAAATGCACAATCGACTGCAAATAAATGTGCATGAGACGCAGTACATGTCACAGACTTTGAAAAGTGGTATAAACAAAATTAATTTCATAACAGTACATGTAAATGCTGTCAGAAACAGCAAAACTAGATTTTTTTTAATGACTAGGAAGTTCATCAGCATTCTGGTTAAGCCTATGTTGCTTATAGGTTAAATCTGAACATTTGTTGCATTTTCTGTGCTGATTTGGACAGAAATTTAAATCTAAACGTTGCTTTTAACCAAATTAGCCAACAAAAAAATACAGCCTAATTAAAATAATTACGTTGACAAGAAGGAGCTGATCTTGTTCTAATAGTCTGAGAGGATACAAATGAACCAAGCGAGCTAGTTGAGCATCAAAGCGCTGATCTCATATTCCTATCCTCATTTAAGTATAATAAAAAACTGATTAGGATAACAAACTGATCTGAGTTCACACTAACCGATCTTGTTGAACGAAAGACAGATCCGTTTAAGACTCCAATCCCTGCAAAGAAAGTCAAAACAAGTTGGGGTGTTAAAACTAAGCATCTTTTTGCAAACATACACATAAATAGTCTAGCTATATATATATACTATATACACATTTCAATACTGTTGTCAAATGTTTCAATAACCACAAAGGTTAATATAGGCTATTAAAATCAAAAGAAGTCTTACGAAAAGAAGTTAGCAAAAAGAAGGTTATAACAACAACAGTAGATGCCTTGAGATAATTGTACCAAAAGGCTAATTGGGTTGTGTGAGACAAACCTCAATGAATAGGGAAAAACACTGAAAATGATTTTTAAGGGTCAAAGACCACTGAATAATTCACACACTGTAGCCAGGCTGTGGACATATATGTGAGTTGCAGGGTACTCTGGTAGCAATAGCCAACAATACACTGTATGGGTCAAAGTTATCTATTTTTCTTTTATGCCAAAATAATTAGGATATGAAGTAAGATCATGTTCCATGAAGATATTTGTAAATGTCCTACCGTAAATATACCAAAACTTAATTTTTGATTAGTAACATGCTCTAAAAAAATGCTGGTTTAAAAAGGGACAAACCCAGCTACTGGGTTGTGTTGAATCCAGCCGCTGGGTCAAAAAAACCCAATAGCTGGGTTTGTCCTTTTTTAACCCAGCTTTTAGAGTGTAATAGGCATTGCAAGAACTGCATTGGACAACTTTAAAGGCGATGTCCAATATTTAGATTCTTTTTGCACCCCAGATTCCAGATTTCAACAGTTGGTCATCAGCAAATATTGTCGATACTAACAAACCATACATTATTTATTCAGCTTATGCTAAATCTCAATTAACAAAAAATGACCCTTTAAGAATGGTTTTGTGGTCCAGGGTCAAATATGTTGGTTATAACAAGACCTTGTTTACATAAGCTAGGCTACTTGACTTTAAGTAAGTTACTTGACAGAATACCGTAGTACTTTTTGTTAAACCCTGCCAAAACGAATGCACAAATATTGAGAAAGTGAGTCATGAAACTACAAAATCAACATCCGAGCTCAACAATTTTGCCAGGTTAACGGAAAATCCCCTCAAAACGAAGTTTAGAATACAGATTGATCCTATATAAACAATTGCCGTCGGTTCCCAAGAGCCTGAGCAGGAGGCTTTTCAAATGGCATAATATTCTCTTCACAGCTTGTGTTTGTTGTTATGGCCTCGCAGCGGCAGCCGGTAACCGGGCGCGTTAAACTCGTGGAGACGCGCGGGGGCCGCACGCGCACCTCTTTCAAGCGCGCGAGAGAGGTTCTGCAGGTGCGAGCGCGAGCAGAAAGACGAGATGAAAGTGTCTCCCACCTGGCCTCTCTCTCTCTCTCTCTTTCACCTCCATCTCTCCGTTTGACGGGGTGAGGAGCGTGAGGCAGATTTGTACCGACAGCACCGCGCGCATACTGAAGTCAAACTGCATAAAAGGCGCGCGGCTGATCAAAGCGCGCGCTGCGGCGCCCGTCTCGCGGGTTCATGACGTTTGAAGGTTAAAACAAAAAACCGACACGCAACCGCTATTTACATTTGACTCCGTTCTGCATCTGGATAAAAACATTTTTTTTCTCTCTCTCCACCTCACTCCTGTTCAAAATCTCTGAAGCGCTCCAAAAAACTTTTCTGCACAAATAACAACATTTATACGCAAATATAGAAGTAGGCTAGAGGCGTGACGCTCGTTTGGAAAAATATTGGAATTAATTCGTTTAAAAAATATTTGAATGAAGCCGACGTTTCACGGAATGTGAAATGATGGCAAACGAGCAATTTGAGGGAAAACAACCTGCGTCGCGAAGGGGGTTCAGACGGGACCGTGGCGGCGATATTTGTAGTTCATCTTCTGAGGAGTTGAAACGCTTCATTTACACACCAAGGGGTTCGCGGCGGAGTAGGACGATCCTCTGGGTGCTTATGAATACAATTACACAGTCTGTAAACAGCGCGCAGCTTATGAATGCGCGCAAAACGCTCACCCGTCGCTAGAGCGCCCTTATTCTACTGATGACTGAGGGCTATGATATTATTTCTAGAATCTAATATTACAGTAGCATTACTAATAAAAAAAATAGGCTACTGTTATTTTATATTCATATAAAATAATAGTGCCTCAAAAGTAGAACCAAAAATACGAACTACAGAGCTGTTGAGCATCATATAAAGTTCATATAATATATATAGCTATATTACAAGGGTGTAATTTGTACTAATTGTACTAGGAAAGACTTGAGGGGAAAGGTGTGTCCCAAAGTTTGTCCCAAAAATGTAAAAAAATAAAAATAAATATCTATAGATTATATATACATAACACATGCAGATTACACGGTATGTATGGGGGGGGGTGTGTGTTGTGTATATATATATATATTTGTGTGTGATTGAAAGTTTACCATTTTTAAACTGAAATCACTATCAAAATGGAAAAAGTTCCCATTTTGTGGAATTATACCATTCATTTTTACCAAAAAACTAAGAAAAAAACAAATGTATGACAAGGCATTTCACACAATATTTATTTGTACAAACTGCTAGAAAACGGAGAGAGCGATCACAGAGTTCTCCAGAGGTTCACCTGCTTGAATCTGAGGCACACGTGTTTAAGTGCGTAACCTTTGTCTTTATGGTTCATACAGAATCAGTCCTTCTTACAATGCAGTCCTTAAGAGCTACCGGCGTAAACTGTCAATGGATCAGCTAATGTTGCCATATGAAACAAACGATACCAGCGAGAAGAGTTCCCAGTTGCTTAACTTCATAGATAAAATAAAGCACTATCTGGAGATTAGAATGCTTAGAATTAGGACAAAAAAACTAGAATAAGAGTTTTCAAAATCAAATGTGAATTTTAACCTACTGTAAAATCAGAATCTAACTGGCCTGTTTTAAGTGCTATACTTAGCATGGAAAAATACCATATTTTTTAACTTGTAGAGCATCTTCTGAGCTTTTCCTTAACACCTTCTCAAGTAAAGCTACGTTAACATTTACATCCACATCTCAGGCATCATTTCAAATCGAGAACCTCCAGATAATGAATAGATAATGAACATTTCAAGGCATTACGGCACGTTAGTATTTACAGAATCTATTTGTGTGCGTGTGCAATGTGTTACAGTCTGTGGAAGTATGAAGGTTACTGAGGATAAGCTTCGATCACCATAGCATGACCCTGCAACACACATACAAGAGAGCATTATAAGAATATTTCCACGTAAGCATGTTTTGTTGGTTCTGTAGTGTCACACACCTGTCCTCCAGCGGCACACGCTGCCACCAGGCCATACTGACCACCCTCCTTCTGCAGTCTGTGGGCGACGGTGGTCACCAGTCTACAGCCGGTGGCTGCAAACGGATGTCCAAGAGACAGAGAACC
This sequence comes from Sinocyclocheilus anophthalmus, assembly GCA_018155175.1. Classification (NCBI taxonomy): domain Eukaryota; kingdom Metazoa; phylum Chordata; class Actinopteri; order Cypriniformes; family Cyprinidae; genus Sinocyclocheilus; species Sinocyclocheilus anophthalmus. The sequence continues at coordinate 13,268 of JADLZN010008970.1, forward strand.
TCCCCATGTGTTAAACTTCTCCATCGGAGGGGCACCAACCTGAGAAAAAAGAGAAACAATGTGCAATGAACTTTCATTATTAAAGGAGACATATTATGCCCCTTATTAAGCCCCTACAATGCAATATAAGTCTCTGGTGTCCCCAGAACGTGTCTGTGACGTTTCAGCTCAAAATACTCCACAGATCATTTATTATATTATTTTGAAAATGCCTATTTTGAGTGGAAAGCAGAAACACGATCTGTTTTTCCAGCATGTCTCTTTAAAGCAAATGAGCTGCTGCTCCCCGCCCCTTTTCCAGAATAGAGCTGCGCCATTACAGCTCGGACAAGCTAAAAAACAGCCTCCCCCCCCCCATATTTGGTTTGATGATCAGGTTTTATCGCGCTGAAATAATGCGTTTTAAACCATATGAGTTTAAAATTCTGATATATGGTTTTCTGAGAGCACACATCCGAAACACACAAACAGAAAGCGGCTGTCACAGCATGCGAGTACCAAACTAAGTTCTCATTCACACACAGTTTACGTTGTAAAAACCGATTTACAAAAATAGGTAGGTTAGTGAAGGTAAACAAAAATACAATCGCAGTTATTTTAGATCTGTGTGGCGAAGCACGATACAGTAAATAAATCCACTGTTGTCTTGTCTCCTCTGAGGCTGGGACTTTAAACTGTGTTCTGTGCTCGTCTGTGCAGCCAAAGACAGAACAGTTAGCATGTTTTGCTCTAACTTTCGCCGTGGCATTAGAACTAGTACACAGTTGTTGCTTGCGAAAATCAAAATGACGGTGCCGTGGGGTGAAAATTACAGATTAAGGGGCGGTAATATTAAAATGAGATCCCTTTGCCACGTCACCAAGGGAGCAAAATCTGACGCGCTCGTTTTCTCAGACGCTTGCAAAAAAAGGCTTCCCAAAACAAAGTTACGGGGTTAATCTTTTTCACGTTTCCTTATTTGGTAGATGCACCGGAGACCTGATTAAAGCACTTAAAACCTGGAAAAGTCAGATTTTCATGATATGTCACCTTTAATAACTTAATAAGTGTGTAAATATAAGTATAAATATAGAACCTTTTCTACGCACTGTTGATAAATAAGGCCTCTGGTCTTTTCAAAAAAATGGCTTAAAATTGCCTAATTTTAAAAATACCAAAAAAATACTTTCCATCATGGATAGTTTTTTCCCCCCACAAATTTTTCTAATTACAGTATGTACCAGCTTTAACGCAATGCCAAGTTTTCAAAATTCTTAAATTCAATTCAAAATTCAATTGAACACTTTTCAATTTAAAAGTATTCCAAATGTATAATTTAACTTACAATCTGCAAAGGAGTGGAAAGATATGTTCAAATACTCCATTTAATGTCAAATAACCTTACATGAACACAAGTTATAAATAAATAAGCTTTTTTCACAAAACCTGTAATTTTCTGTTGCTTTTTGGAGTAGTAAAACACCCCCCCCCCCCCCCCCGCAGGATGTAGCAGAAAACATCAGGGTCATGTTTGCATATTCTTCTGTCACTGGCCATATTATAACAGGATTAGGCATAAATTATTTTTTCATAATCATTCATAAACTTGAAAATGGGCTGAGAATTAAAACAATAGTTGTAACCTGGCTCAGAGGAAGACAGGAATCATGTCTTAGTGGTAGTTTTTCTGCTGATCAAGGGATAATACAAGACTTCTTCACCTTACAAATGGTTGTTGGAAGCAAAAATGCTACGAAATGCATCACATTTTGTGAGGATTTGTGACCTGCTCGAGCAAAACAGGCGCTATTTTTGGAATCAGATCCCCAAAACTAGTAAGAAACAAGTTTTGGATTTAATTTAGCAAATATGACACAGGGCTGTGGGGTTTTTTTTCAAGTCACCTTTAGCAACAATAAATCAACGCTTTAGAAATCGCGAGTTTGCATGACAAATGCAACTCATATTTTCTTCATTAAAACCTAGTTTTTGTAATTATGCTTTGTTTAGTTGATGATTTCTTACCCAGTGGGACATCTAGTATATTTATACCGCTCAAATCCCCTTGGAGTATCCTGAGGTTTAGTGTTTTGCTCAAGGGCAATATGGTGATAGTTCATGAATCAAGCCCTCCTGAATTTTGAACACACAACCTTCGGGTTGATCATTAAGCACCATTTCACACCCACCTTCGTTTTTCTGCCCATATATGTTTGGCCGAACCAGTCAGATTCCATTGCCTTCAGGTTTGCCATGATCTGACCCTGTAAAAAAATAAATAGGTAGACAACTAAAGTATTTGCACACACAATCACTACTAAATGTAGTAAGTGTTCCGCATAGGATTTTTAACACCATATCAGTGGAAAACTGGAAGGTGATGCTTACAGCAAAAGCTTCATGGAACTCAAACACATCGATGTCATTCAAGGTCAGACCGCTCTTCTCCAGGACCTTTGGAGTGGCATAGGTCGGCCTGAGAGAGAAAACAACCCAGACATGAGTGTGTGTCATGAGAGAGAGAGAGCGAGATGAGAGAGAGAAAGAAAGAGGAAAGCCATGTTATGTGGGTAAAAATAAAAAGCTGAGAAAATCATGTTTTTGTAAAAGACTCCCAAACCACTTCCTGGGTCGACATTTCAGTTGGTAACATTAGGCTTTTTTTTTTTTTGGTTTATATGCTGTTTGATGATTGTGTTATTTAATATGCATATGCGATCGATTGTTTGTGCTGCTTCTTCGTCGTGTTTTATCCAGAGATTCAATAATCTTTCAGAAGATGTGTAATAGCACCCCCTACAGTATAACAATGAAAACCCAGAAAGCGGAATCTTCATCCCAATGGAGGAAAGAGTTATTTGCAGTGAGTGTTGTACGAAAAGTACAAATGATGACTGAGTATCAATGTCTGAGCACTTAAATATCCAACCAAAATGTAGCTACTATTTTACAAGCTTCTACTTTCATAAGAATGATACAACAAACAAATACAAATAATTTATATTTCTACAAAAACAATCTATTTTCCAGAAAGGTTACACTTAATTCTGATAGTCCACTTTAGACATTCTAATAATAGAAGTAACTTGCAAAACATGTCAACTTAATCTCATTCATTTGCAGCTACGGTCTACTAGCTGAAGAGTAGCGGTTAGGTTAGGTTTAGGGTTGGTAGATAAGTTGACATATACTTGCAAAGTTTTTCATAGTCAGTATGTTGTGGACCCATAAAAATAAAGTGTTAGAATATATTAAGCAGACAGTCTTCTAATACTCTAATGACAGCTAGTTGACATGTAGTTGCAAAGTTACTTACTGTTAGTAGAATGTCTAAAGTGGACTATCAAAATAAAGTGTAACCAAAAAAAAAAGAGATTGTAAGAATTCATACAAATTCACATCCAATATCGACTACCAATAAATCTCTAATATTGGCCAATAACCAGTCTAGCATTGATCTATTGCACACCACTTTTGCGCACCATATTTCAAATCATGGAGAAGAGTAATTGCACATTTTAAGGGCCATTTCAGGAGCTTGGATTTTAGTGGTGTAATGATGCTACACAGTTCCAGTATAGCATGCGCACTTTGCATTGTTACAAGATTTGCATATTTCCTTTGATGAATCTTTAAAACAATGCAGTAAGCGTGTGCAAATAAACACTTAATGAATTCTCCCAGAAGTATCTGGACAGAAAGATTTCTGCAGCAGAGCATATTGGCTCATTCTGGTTTGGATTTAAGGAAGGCTCATTTAATATGCTTTCAAAGTTTTGGAGAGTCTTGTTGTAAGGACAGAAGCAAATTGCCTTCATTAAGTGCAGTACTTGAGGTTGTTTAATTTGTAATCCAGACATCATTCCTCACATAGCTTATTTTTTAGAGGCATATGATTTTATAACACTGCTTCTCATTCTCCTAACTCAGGGAACTATATTAGACGAGTGCTGTATATGACACCAGCTTATGCAGGTCCACTATCAGTCTGAGAATCTTGCCTAAATAACAAACCAAGCATAGTTTTCCTTGCCATTTTCCCCTTTAATTGGAAATCTTTTCCATGTCTTTTAAGCTCACTCATTTTTTATTATGACCATTGGCGTAGGCTATAGCATAAAGGATCTGAGAGGATACAGGGACAAATTTTGGGTTATCTAAATGTTTATTTGTTTATTTAAAATGTGTGTGTGTGTGTGTATGCTGAAACCTGGCATACACACGTAGTAGCACACAAGTAGTTTCAGCTAATTTTAATAGTTCAACACTAATATTTATTATTATGTAAGTTGTAACATAGAGCCCATTCACACTATAACTAGGCCAAGTTGTAACTTATGCATGGCAGACCCACATCTCTGTGGGACTTTTTGGTGTTTTTCCCACTGGGTGGGAAGAGAGTTTCCGCTGCACCTGTACCTGGGCTAAAAAGTGACTCACAAAAGATCTGGCTTTCCTCTGTTTGTAACAAGTCTAATGGTGTGCATTAGTAACACACTTAGTCACCCAAAAAACCCAATGACAACAACAATGAATACAGGAAGATGAGTGTAGGCCAGGTGTGGATCCATGATCGATCAAAAGTCACTGATTTGTGTGGTTGATTACTTTGAGCTTGATAGAGAGATTTCTAGTGTATTTCACATCAATATTACTGGCTTGTGTCTATATAATTGGTCGTTGCTATGTGGTTGCCAAGTAAGACTCAGAAATGTTTCTGAATTGTGTGTTAAAGTCCTCATGTGAAGTTGTGAAATCACAATTGACCCTTGCCGCAGTTTGATTAACAGGTGATCTGACAAATCATAATCTGCCATTTTGTCTAACAAACAAAACAGACAGGAGAGTAGATTAACACCGCTGAACTTGAAGTTGAAAAAATGGTGAGTATTGACATATTTTCGTGGTTCGAACAAAATACCTTCTAATGTTCATTCATGTTTATATCATGCTATAACTAGTAAAGAGGCAGAGATGATAGGTTCACGTGCTGCTTGAACTGAGGCGCAACAGCGATCTGTCACGGCACATTAAAGAGCCACAAAGTTGTATGTAGTGTTTAAATTTTTTTTAAATACAAAATTCTTTGTTTCTGTCACAATCTCTAGCTGGAGTGTCCGTGAGCTTCGCTAGAGGGCACTCCATTCCAGACTCTTGCCACTTCACCCCGGACTCCATTTCCCATAATCTTTGCCTGGACTCATCATCAACTGCAATCACCTGTCTCTAATCACCTTATCAGTCTCACACTATAAGACCAGCACACACACACATGCTTACATTGCTGGTGATGAATGTTCAGCCCTTCTGTGTTCTTCCCACGTTTACAGTTTTGCCTTTCTCGTGTTTGATCTTGGACTTTTACTTGTTTTTGATTGATTGTTTTCTCACAGCATGCCAGGCCAGAGCCTGCTCACGTCAAGCATGTCAAGCCAGAGCCAGTTCAAGTCACATCTGCTAAGTCAGAGACTGTTCAAGTCAAGTCTGCCAAGCCAGAGCCTGCTCACGTCAAGCCTACCAAGCCAGAGTCTGCTCACTTCAAGCCTACCAAGCTAGAGCCTCAGCCAGGTCAAGTCACAGCTGATCTCCCTGAGTCAAGGCAAGTCACAGCTGATCTTCATGAGTCAAATAAAGTCACGGTTGATCTTCGTGAGTCAAGTCACAGTTAATCTTGCTGAGTCAAGTTCCCGTCACTGCTGCCATCCCTGAGCAGTCCAACATCACAGCTGATGTCTTGGTCAAGTCACATCAGGCTGATCTTCCTGGTCACGTCACGTCACAGTTGATCTCGAGTCAAGTAAAGTCACAGTTGATCTCTGAGTCACGGTCAGTCCAGATGCTGGTTCCAGAGGCGGGGTCATGTCACGTCTCAGCTGATGGTCCAGAGTCACGTCACGTCTCAGCTGATGGTCCAGAGTCACGTCACGTCTCAGCTGATGGTCCAGAGTCATGTCACGTCTCAGCTGATCATCCAGAGTCACATCACGTCACAGCTGAGCGCCAGAGTCATGTCCTGTCTGTTGCACCCAGATCTTCTAGGTCAGTTATTCAGTATCCCAGACTGGCATCTAGTGTGGAGGATCCACCACTGGTGTCAACAGGCGCAGCAGGTATTCCCAAACCCACTCACTCTAGCCCTCCAGTTCCTGAACTAATTCCCCTGTCTTAGCGCTTCTCACAATAGGGATCGCTTTATGGTGTATTTGGGCTACATACACCACCACTGAAACTTTAGAAACAGCGGCGGCCATAAGAGTCTCAGATGTGCGGTGATGCTGCAGAACTCCCAAGTAGGGCCCACGCTGCGGTGTCCAAGAGCGATGGCACCCCACTGCAGCTTCGACAGAGGTGGAGTATGCTGAACTCTCTGCTGCCTGACGGCTGGGAGGCCATCTCGTGAACCCTGCCGGCACGGCACAAAGGACACTTGTGAACTCTGGACCTGTTCCGAACCGACACGGAGGCCGTTTACGAACTATTGTCTCATCCTGAACCGGCCGAGAAGGCCATCTCTGATCTCTTGTCCTGTTCTGAACCAGCCATGGAGGCTGATTGTGAACTGTCTGTCCACCTAATCACAACTAAGGAGTCTGATTTCAAACTGTCTGTCTGTGTAAGTGCTGCTAATGAATCTGATTTTAAACGATCTGTCTTGCCGGTTTCTGATTCGGTAAATGATTCTGATTATGAATTGTCAGTCTATCCAGAATCAATCCATGAATCTGTTTCTGAATTATCTGCCTGTCCCAAATACGACTTTGTGGTGGCGTTCATGTACATTTAACTCGTAATTACGATCCTTCTGATATCACTTGAATGCACTGTCATCCGGAAACAAATGACGTTCAGTTCATTAATTGTTCTCTCACCATCATTCTTCCAATGATGCAGACAGAACACAAACACGGTTGGCAACTAAAATATTCTGACAGTTTCCTGCGCTGCAATTCAGCACCACTAAATCCACAGCACAAACACACAAAGCGACTTTCGCGATTCCAGAACACATCAATATTATGAGCTGGTTCTTTTTGGTGAAGCAAAAGGTGGAGAAATAAGGTGGATATTCTGATACAAAGAAATGACTCCAATGTTTTAAAACGTAGGCCTACAATATCCACCTTATTTTTACTGTAAGAGCAGACGTGGCCATTTGTAAATTTTATGTGCGCAATTTCTTTTGCATTGCTTCTAGTTATTTTGTTTGTTAACAGTCCTTAACGCTTCTGTATTGCAAACTCATGATTATTTCTGTATTATTGTGAATCATCAATCCCTTTGTTTGTAGCTCAAGTCTGCATTTTTTTTTCTTCCTGTTATTACTTTGCAGCTAATGAGGTCTTGCACATGTCCTATCTGGTATTACCTGTTAGGAAAGTTACTTTGAAAAGTAATGAATTACAATGTTGTGTTACTCCCTAAAAAGTAACTAATTAAGTTAATTAAATCTGGGTTGGGCTTGTTTGATTTTAATTTAAAAATAAAATAAACTTGAATTGAATTGAATTTATTTTACATATGTAAAAGCCCTTTCACACCAAAATTGAAATGAATATGCCTCAGGCTGAAGGAAATGTAAATTCATGTCTGTACAGTAGAGGGCGCAGCTCAAACAAATTGCATGAAGAATATGACGCAGGAGAAGAAAGTGCAACACTATTCAGCAATAACAAAAATAAAACACAAATTTGTCATTTTTGCTTAGTATGGTTTAATTGAATCATCGAAGGTCAGTAGCAAAGACACTAGTTAATAAAATGGGATTAAATACATTTATTTTTCATATATTTTTTTCCTCATTTACCATCTTATTGTCGGTTTGTATTATATCTGGAGTTTGCATTGACTGTTTTTTTATTCCTTCCGACTGAATCTGTTTTTGTGTGAGTGAGATGAGGAAATGCATGTTTAGTACATTTAGTCTAGAACTACAGTAAGCATCATGTTCACACAGCGCACACACCCGCTTCTGCCCTCATCCCTGTCACAGTTTGTTTAGTTCGTCTCATTTGGTTTCTGTTTCATGACTTTTAGTTTGCTCATGGTCATTTCTTCCTTTTTCCTTTGTCTTTTTGCCACCACTAATCTGTTTCCAGGACACTATTCAATCATCACCGCTGTTCATTATTATTCTTCTTCAATGTGTTAGTTAATTTTCCTCCTTGTCACTTTTTCATTTGTGTAGTATTGGTTTTGTGCAAGCCCACTTTTTCACCTACTTGTTGGATTTGTTAGATTTAATAATGACTCAGTTACTTTGAGCTTCATCGCTTCGCGACCTAAAGCGTGACGAATCCTATACCCTAATCCATCCGAGTTCACACTGCCTTAGTTTCCCGATTGTTCACATCGCCGACAGGTTTTGCGAATCGCCAACAAATGCCCGAATCATAGGTAAATCGTGCTCGTTCCCGCGAGTGACGATCACGCGTGTGAATTATCATTATACCGTCCAGCCAATGAGATACCAAGATACAGGGCAGAGGGAAGTTTGGGGAGGAGTTATAGACCAGAATATCACTATTTTAATAGATATATGAACAATTATATCATACAGAAACAAGCACAAACATTTGCTTGACCAGCCACAACATCAGCATAACAGTTACTGCAAAATGATTTACCTCCAACTCTCTTTGCAGAACACCCAATCTCTGTTCCCTTCATCTCCCTCCTGCATAATCTGTTTTAGTTTTTTTCCTTGTAGCTGGAAATCAGCTCACAGGCAATTTGCGGGCTATATATATTTTTTTTAATAATTACTGTCTCGCTGGAGAACTCCGGTCTGACGCACGCGGGTTCTCGCGTTATTTCCTTATCACTTCTCGCGTGTGTTTTGTTGTTAAACGTAGTTTGCGGACCAGACAGAGCTGTCAGCGATTCTTCCTATTGTGAAGTCATGCAGTGTGAAACCCCCTGTCGCCGATCCATCGTGCAATGTGAACACAGCAGCAACTGAATGCTATCCCCCAGATAGTCACGCAGTGTGAAACTGACGATTTTGAAAATCGTGCAGTGTGAACTCGGCATAAGATGAGAAGGACAGAAAGGAATGCTGCCATTAATGTGGCACCTCAAAGCTTCCTGGGACTCAGTGGAGGAGTGATTTTTATTTTCCAAGGTGGGCGTTGCATGAAGGACTATGTAGAGGAGTTTGTCATCATCAGCCACTGATCAGAGGGAATTCCTGTTGGAGTTTTGCGGAGTACATCAACTTTGCTCTCTGGGTGGATGGGTCCTCTTTTGAGGTGGGAGAAGCTGAAGAGGAGGACAACAGCACAAGCATCCAGCCACACCCAACATCCATCACCACGTCACTGATTCCAGTGCCCAGCCAGCCAGCCATCGTTCACACACACGGAAATACAGCCAGAGCCCACCACAGACGAGGAGCTCGCGCCTGCCATGATGAGAGAGCCAGAGCCTGAGAGGACAGAGCCTATCACCTCATTGCCTGAGCCCCAAAAGGAGTCTGACCAGGTATGTGAGCCGGCACCACCTTGTAATGCTGTGGGATGCTTGGTGTAGTACATGGGTATGGAGAAAGACCCCACCCACTATCCCACCACTGAGAGTGAGCTGGAATTGAATGTTTTGGTTTGTTTTGAGGATGACGTCTCCTTTTTCCTCCTGCCACCATTGATCCCACCCAGTACTGAGATATCTGTGTCAACAAGTTGAGAATTACCTGTGTCTTCCTCATCACTGGTCCTGACCAGCTCAGAGAATCCTGAGTCTGCAGAGCAACCACCCGGCCTCCCTCTCCCACCTCCTCTTTACAATCCAGCCAGTTCATGTGCCCTGCATCTGCTGGCTCCCTCCAGTCCCTCAACATCTCCAGTTACCCCACTCAAGTGTGTGGATTTGCCTCGGGTCCTCCAGTCACGAGCTCCATCCAGGCTAGAGGTTCCCATAGCTCTGGCTTCAGCTTCTGGACCATTCACTCCACCTCAGCCAGTTGACCCACAAGCTCCGCCCTGGCTCCTCCCTCCCTCTACTCCACTCGGGACCATCGTCCTTCTGTCTCCTCTGGATTCCCTCGTCCCACTGGCTCCACCCTGGTCAGTCGTCACTCCATTTTAGCCACTGACTTTTAGGCTGTCAGCTACGCTTAGTCCCTCCACCCCTATGGCTTCACTCCACTCCTCATTCCCTCAGGCTCCACCTCTGTCCTCCGTCTCCACGTCATCACCGTAGTCCTCAGGCTCCCTGGATCCACCTCCATCGCTCGTCGCGATGGCTCCGCCGTGGTCTCCTATACCATCGGAGTAGTTCTGCCACTTCTGCTATCCATCTGTGCCCTGGTCCCCTTTACCAATGGCTCCATCTCTGTCCATCATCGCCATGGTCCCTTTGGCCAAGCCTTCAGCATGGCTCCTCCCTCCATCAACTCCACCGTGGGCTGTCATTCTGGCTGGGCTCTGGATCCCTGGTTGGCTGCTACTCCTAACCACTCTATCATGGATCCTGCCACCTTCGGTTCCTCCCTGGTTTCTGCCACCATCTGCTCTGCCCTGGATCCTCCCTTCTGCCAGTTTCCTACACTTCACCAGCCCCTCGTCTACCTCCTGTACCACCTCAGTTATTCTACAGTCACGGCATGGGAAACAAAGTAACTGGCATTACTTCTTTGAAAAAGTAACTCAGATAATTACATTAATTTTTAAATTAAAATGTAATGCATTACTGTAATCTGATTATGTAACTCACATTACTTGTAATGTGTTGCCCCAACACTGCTTATTACATTTATTATCTCATCATGTGGCAACGATGAGATAATTCAATTCAATTTAAGTTTATTTGTATAGCGCTTTTCACGATACAAGTCGTTGCAGAGCAACTTTACAGAAAATTAAGTTTCTACAATATTTAGTAGTAGATTATCAGTGGTGACTGTCAGTTAATGTACATATGGCAGAAATATACGGAAAAATCAATTAAAAACGCGATGAACACTCGTTGTGGCTTCGCTGCACTGGCTTCCTGTTGATTTTAGAGTCCAATATAAAGTTTTGATAATGGTTTTTAAAGGTTTGCATGGCCTTGCTCCAGAGTACATTTCATGTCTGTTACAGCAGCACTGTGTTGCTAGACCTCTAAGATCATCACAGAGTCTGCTTTTACATGTTCCCAAATCACCGTTGAAAACCAAAGGTGATCGAGCCTTCTCTGTGGCAGCCCCACATCTTTGGAATAGTCTCCCATTGCACATTAGATCATGTGACTCATTTGACTGTTTTAAATCAATGTTGAAAACACTCCTTTACTCTGTGGCATACAGTTGCCCCTTTTGGGGACACTGAGCAGTGATGGATTGTTTGTGTAACTGGTGTTGTTTTAAATGTGCTATATAAATAACTGTGATTTGCCTATTAACCCAAGCCATTATTCTACTTGCAATTAAACTTATGCAAAATTTGGTAGTTATGTATGTTGTTTCAGGGTTGGCATCATCTGAGGAGTTGGCATCATCTCTTCTTGGGTGTTCTGATCCGATGGCTGCCAAACATACCTGTGCAAACTAACAAAAAATCCTAAGCACTAAAAATCAAGCCCCAGGGATCAGGGTTACCATCCCTACAAAAACAGGACCAAATAGAGACATAATTTAGCGTAGCGGCTGTTCCACCAAGGCAAATTTTTTTTTAAAGGGGTCATCGGATGCCAATTTTCCATAAGTTGATATGATTCTTTAGGTCTTAATGAAAAGTCTATAACATAATTTAGTTAAAATTTCTCAATGGTAGAGTAAAAAAACACCTTTTTTAATACCCATCAAAATACACTGTCAAAATCGCTCGTGGTCAGCACGCGGTTCTAGCCCAGTGCTCACATTAATGCTAAGACGTTGGGGGGGACTACCCCCCAGAACACCAAACGACTCTTACGATGCAGCTAGCAACAACAAAGCAACCGGCCCGGCTGACTCTCATATACCTGTTACTTTAGCCACATCAATTCTAACTACACGTTAGGAAGGCAGCAGTTTCAACGTCTAAAACCCTTAGACCACTTCTACATGGCGTATAGTGAAGCAAGCCCAATCAGACCATTTAGGCAGATCGGGATCGGAACCGCATGCCCTTCAAAATGACAGACGTTAATCCTCTGCGTCTTCCGCGGCTCCGATGTCGGAGTAATATGACGACTGCTATGTTCAGATTCATCTCCACCGACAAACACCCATTTCAACTCGCTTAATCCTGAGACATTCTTGTCTTACCCCTGCACCGGAGTACACGAACAAACGTGCAGACAGCTCACAGCTCCACCCGTCAGACTGTCATAAGACGCCCATCCAGTCTGTGCTGAAACGCTACTTTCAATCAACAATTGTGGGAGGGACCTGTACAGAACTACGTCATTCTGACAGGAACCTCATAACAGCCTGATTTGAGAAAGGGATTTAAAATGGGGATTTAAAAAAAAAAAACACTGAATGGATTTTCATCATTATAGGGTGGTTGTGTACACCACTTCCCACACACATTTATTAACCAGTTAATTTGCAATCCGATACCCTTTACCAAGCTAGAATACCTAAGACACAAGAAGATCACAAGTAACGTTTCTTTTCTGATATTTCTGAAATAATCTGTATGGCAACGTTAGGACTCATATTGATCTATGAGAGGAATCGAATCGTTTCAGCTATTTCACAGTTCCCTTCCCTAACCCTGTTGCTAATCTTTTTTTTTATATACAGCTTTTTAGCATGTGGTCTTAATTCACGTCTTGTCCCCTGTCCTGAGACCAGCAACCAGCCAGATGCTGTTAGGTATGTTGTGATGCGGTTAAGCTGGTCCATTTGCTGGGTTATATGCTGTCCTATTGCTGTTTATGCTGGTCATGTGCTGCAAAGGACCAGCTTAACCACAAGAGGACCAGCTTAAACCAGCATAAACCAGCAAAGGACCAGCTTAAACCAGCGAACATCTAACCAGCCTTGCTGTTTTTTTGTTTTCAACCGGGGGATCCCTCAAGTCTCTGATATTGGTCTCTAACTGGCCCTCGATATCTAATAATGTATTTCTGTGCACTGATTCTCCTGTTATCACAAAAGTAAGAATTGCACTTAAATTGCTTACAAATACGCTCATCGCTCTCGTAAACTAAATTTCTATAAGCTCCAGGGGGGGGGGGGGGGGGGGGGGGGGGGGGGGGGGGGGGGGGGGGGATGTAGCACAAACAGTGCGCGCGTGTTATACACAATTGTTTAAAAAATAGCAAAGGTGATGCTAACCATAGCCATAACCAGTGATTAATAAATTATGTACGTATGCACACCTAAAGGACATTTATTTATGTACTTACATATATACTTATTTAATCCTTCTGCTGAAAAGACAGCATCTGTTTTGATCAAACTGTAGCTGATGACTGTGACTGATCCACATCTGCTCTACATAGGTTCACTGAGGACACAAACACACTATAAAAGCCATTTTCCCTCTTGGTCCAGACCTCCTTTTCATGCAAACTATTTTTGGGTTGTCTGTCATTGTACACAGGAATGCAAACAGTTCTGTTAACAAACACCAGCAGTGTGGGGGTGTTTGCATATTTGTTAATAGCAATGTTTGTGCTCGGATCTTACACATACTGTATTTCATTGCGTGCTGGCTTTCTTTCTTTATTTATCGATTGCTTTAGTGTCCATCAGGACAACAGAAGTTTAGTATAGGAAAAAAATATTCACACACCCTCATGGAAAGCTGAATTTATTTGTTTGCTAAGTATTCCTGAAAGCATAAAAACGCTTAAGCTATTTGACAAAGATTATGAGGTTCATTTGAGATATTGAACTGAGAGCTGGCTGTGTTTATCAGATAATAAATGAAGAGAGCGAGATTATAGCGTTTGATCTTAATGGAGATTCTGACTATTCATCAGGTACAGTAATAAAGTGATCATTCATCTTTGTGAGAAAGCGGCTTCCCACACACTACGGTTTAACATGCCATCAAGCTTGAAAACATCTGCGGGAGGTCGACTTTCATCAGGCTGTGATCTGAGAGCAGGTGTGGGTTCTAGATTCAATATGTTTACACATGTATATGAGGATCAAAGCTACAACGAGGTCGGTGACCAAGTATGGCGTATCACGTTGAAGGAAAAAGGCAATTCCTTTATGCCATCACACA
>JADLZN010008971.1:0-55927 GCA_018155175.1 Sinocyclocheilus anophthalmus
CTTTATTTAATCTAGATTTAAAATTAATCATTTGCAAACCATTCAGCTATAATTTGAAGAAAAATGAACATTAGGCCAAATATCTGAAGTGAGCAAGCAGCAATAGGCCTAATAATAATTTAAAATATAATTTGAAGAAGTTTCTTTCACAAAATGAGTATTGTATATATAACTATCTTATATATCAAACTACTAAAATAGGCTACTACAATTTTGTTTCTTGCAGGCACGCATGTCCAATTCCATTTTCGGAGGTCAGGATAAATGAGAGGAATGTGTGTAAAATCAAGGCTGTAGGCCAAAAATCGGCACCACAGACCGAAGAATTTATGAGATTCATACTATGCATATAAGTAACTTAAACAAGTTAATCAAAGAGCATTTTTTCTATGTTAAATGATTGTGGTCTTTGTTACTCATTATTGAAAGGATTGGTAGCACAGCATTTGAGTGATTGTCTTCATGAATTTGTCTGCTTCCATATTGCATGTTTCCTCTCACTTGAAAAGTATGCTTGCAGTAATTTCTTCGAGTTCTTTCAAAGCAGTTCTTTCTGCGTTTCCGCTCACATATTTTTAAATCTCTTTCATTATGATCATTATGACAAATAATGTCTCAATGGCTTAGATATAACACCTAGAAGTATATAGCTATTCTCATGCACACATGCAGAGGCGGACAAAGTACTCAACTCCACTACTTGAGTGAAAGCACAGATACTGCTGGTCAAATATTACTACATTACAAGTAAAAGTTGTAAAGACAGATTTTACTTAAGTAAAAGTACAGAAGTACTTGCTTTTAGAAGTACTTAAGTACCAAAAGTAAATTAATTTTTTTATGTCAATGCACTGTTTTATTATTGTTGTACGTAATACTTGCAATACTTCTGAAGCAAGTTAGAATACATTACACCTACTAGCTTGTAGTATATTTGGAATAAAGAGCTTTTAGAACGTTAAAAACCTATGAAAAAAGATTTAACACCCCTACCCACCCCCACAAAAGCAGGATGGTAGTGATCTCACATAGCTCTGACAGTGTGTGTGCACACATCTATGTGTAGCCATTCATCCACATTTGAACAGTGGACAGTGAAATCCTGTAAATACAGTGATAAGGAAGAAAAAAAAAAATCAAACCTGCTTTAAAAACCAGCAACACAACTGTAGCTGTACAAATTTACAACAGCAGCACTGCTTTAACAAAAAAGCAAAACAGCAAGACTTATTTGACATCAAAAAAATTTTTTTTTTTAAATGCTGTCTAATCGCTCTCACAGTACTTTGATGTCAAACACAGAACGGTCTGTGCAGTGCTGCATCAAGTCCAACACCTATTGTGTTTAATAGGAGATGCACAACAGTTCTTCTGTGGCTTTATAGGTAATATTTTCACCTACACAATTTAGCAAAACCAGACAATATTGTGTCTAATATATACAACAATATTAACTTCTTATTATTGAATGTTGTAAATAAATATCACATTTGCAAATGGTCAGTGTTCAAAAAATGCTGGGAAACCACTTCATGTAGCCCCACAAGAGTGATTACTGATAAACTGTCTGAAAAAAAAAGAGTCACATTTTAGAGAAGAAAAAAATCCCCCACTGACTTTCAAAGCTGCTACATAGTAACGACTTTCTACTTCGAGGACCTTGATAGAAATCTAGTGGAGTGAAAAGTATTTTGTTTTATTGTTATTACTGTGCTAATCCTGTGTTTATTACTGTGTTATTCCTGTGTTAGGTCGCTCTGTTATAAGACGTGTTATTCCTGTGTAATTACTGCTTTATTCTGTGTTATTAATGGGTTATTCCTGAGTTATTCCGGTGTTATTACTGAATTATTTCTGTGTTGTGTTATTCATGCGTTATTCCTGAGTTATTTCTGTTATTACCGTGTTATTCCTGTTATTACCGAGTATTTAGTGTTTTTACCGAGATAATTTTTTTCCCCTTTTTTCTCCCCCCCCCCGGTTAGTTCTGTGTTATTAATGTGTTCTTCCGGTGTTATTTACATGAGTTAATCTAGTGAGATATGAGTTAGTCCTGTATTATTACTAAGTCTTTGACCTACGTCCTCTTGTGTTTTTTACGCGATTCTATCGTGTTATTCTGTGTTATCATGTGTTATTTGCCTGATGTTAGTAGAGTTAAACTTGTGTTATACTGCGTTATTCTGGATTGTATTACTGACTTATTACCTGACATAGTTCTTCCTGTGTTAGTTCGTGTCCCGGGTTATTCCATGTCATAGTTCTGTGTTTTTACGGTTACTTACTGTTATTACCGAGTATACGTCTCTTTCTTTCCTGTTGTGACTACCAGGCCTTATAATGGTTATTATTGGGTTATACAGAGTTAATTCCGTGTATGCTGATACTATTTCTGTGTTTTCCCTTTGTTATTAGGTGTCTATTCCACACATGTGGCAGGTATGCTGCAGCTGTTTTTCTATGACATTGTTAGTCTAGACTATTGGTACTCTAAATCGTTTTTTACTGTTTCATCCTTGTTTGAGCACTGATCCCTAAACTTGAACTAGTAGTTATTTACTAAGGGCACCCACTCTCACATGAAATTTGATACACTATGTGTCAACATATTTACACTGACTTCCGATGATAAATTAATATGAATTTGATAGTGGGAATTAATACTGAGACAATAATGACTTGTTTAAGACATAAATCTTAAAGTTGAGGACTTGCAATTCGACTTGGACTTGCCTGTCTTGACTAGGGACTGTCTTGGGACTTGTCTGTCTTGACTCGAGACTTACTTGTGACTTGCAAAACAATGACTTGGTCCCCCCTCTGATATATACTTTGGCCCTTTCAACCTGCGGTTTGTTTGATTGTCCCAACCATGCTGACACAGCAACACTGGCTTTACCAATGATTTGGGGTCGAGTCAAGAGTCAAGACCATCCCTTTGTCCAACCAATGGAAGATTGGGACGGGGGAATATGTGCAAAAACTGTTTAGTGACCTTGGTGTTTAAACTTGATTAATTACTCAACACTGACAAGTGTAGAAATGAAGTGATCTCACTGTAGCTGTGGCTCAGACGCCCACAAAAGCAAATATCACTGAATAAAAACAACCGGCGTTGCGTACACATAGACAGAGGGCAAAGACACACGCCACTCTGCCATCAGAACACTAGTACCTGTAAAATGGTTGTGTGTGATAATACTCCAAAACATCTCACAGAAAATGCAGAATATGAAAATGCAAAATGCACGGATTGATTTCATAATCCGTGCGCACGCGTTCGCAATCCGTTTCCACAGGTTTGTAAACTGTACTCACGGACTCATTTTAGAAGAACAAATCTTATTGTATATTGTTTTATTGCATATTATTAAGTGGAATACATTAAATTGTCTTAACTGCATGTTCACAGCGATTCTCATTCAACTGTAGCGTGCACGAGGTGGAATACGATTTAGTAAGAATGATGTGCATCAAAAATCTTCTGTTTATTTGTGATAATATTAGCCCTTTATTATTATTGTCTAATAAACCTGGTCTTGTGTATTACGACTGACTTTTTACTGCTTTGTTCCTCTTTTGTAAGTCATTTTGGATAAAACCTTCTTCTAAATGCATATGTAAATGTAATATTACAATAGCTTAAATAATTAATGAAATATCATTATTAATTTATAAAACTAATAGAATGAGGCATAAGACAGTAACATGTTTATCAATAAAATAAGTAACTGAATCTTTATTGGTTAACTAACCTTTACAGTTTTGGAAATTTGTTGCACCAATTCAATTGTTAACATGAAGACATGTTTTTGGTGAATTATATATTAAGGTGTCTACTAAGAATAGGATTCCCCCAAAATAGCCATTCAGTGTGGCGTTTAATACCTGGTAGGGTTTTATCACATACATTGTACAGACTAACTCCCACAATGATCGTCTGACCGTGTCTACCTTAGTGCTTCCATCCAATTACTCTGGTATTTCCTTCTAATGCAGCTACTTCTCTTCTGCAGTACTGTCTTATTGCAATCCGGTCTCCAAATCTGGGGATGTATGTCAGTAGTTGCTCATCTGACATACTATTGAGGGCCACCTTTTACCAGTTCCACACTTACCTCCCCCCTCAGCCCCAGCGTATGCCTCTTGAATACATCATCCTATCGTTTTGTCTAGCATGATCAACGAACCTTGTCTCTAATTTTGATAAAAAAAGTTGAAACACGTGGGGGGTTGCAATTTGCGCCACAGATTGGGGGAGGGGCTAACAACGTCGAGCGGTACAGTTTACAAAACCCCCGGGAAACAGATTACGAAAGGCATGCGCACGGTCATGAGGAATTTAGGTACGGAATATAACAACAACCGAAGGTAACGGTTTAAAAATCGGCGGCATGGATTGGCAATTCGTGGGTCATGGTTATTATATCCCGGTGGGCACGAATTTAACAGTAAACTGCGAAGGAAAACCGTTTAGAAGCAATTTAGCTTGAGATGGCGGTATATAAAACTGGAGAAATGGGGGAAGAAGTATGCAAACACGTCGCTCCATCGGATAGACACTTTTATTCCCCACCTACATGGTGACTTCCTCAGGCTCCATAGAACGTGACCAGAATACAGAATATCAGTGCTATTTAAAAAAAGATACTATCTAACTAAGGACTCATTTCTTCAGACTTAGTTAGATTCATAAAAAGTTCAAAGAAATGATAATAAGGAACTTGGAATATGAGTTAACTGCTTAGCTTATTACTATTGAACAAATGTATTCTAATACTTTATTTATTTGGATTTCCAAATGCAGTTTCACATCTGATTCGCATCGCAGGTCTTCAGCCCTGCCTCGCCCCCTGACATGCTGATTTCATTTCAGATTAGCAGACACTAATTTAGGTCACTAGCACACACAGAAAACCTCTCAGGAGATAAAACTGGGGAGACTTTTTATGTGCATCTCTGATCGTACCTGAAGGAGCCCCGACCCAGGCCAGACCCAGGACTCCATCGTCAAAGTCTCTATCTGTGAAGACGTAGGCTAGGCAGTAGTCATCATGATTCTGCTCTGAGTTGAGTTCTAGAAATTTCTCCACACCGATGTTGGGAAATCGAAAAGGGTTAGTATGATCGCTCTCATCATCAGTAGTGTTGATCTGAAACGAAGACGCAAATCAACTTCAGTTTAATACAAATGACAGTCTGCAGTCGATGTTTAGTCTACATGAGATACAGGATAGATCGAACATCTTGTCTACATTCTTAGAAAGACGTCACTGACTTTTTTTTTCACCATCTCACATAAGAGTGCCGTGTTAAAACAGGGTGTCAAGTTTGTCTGTTTTTGTGCACAAAACACTTTTAAAACATTCTGTGTGAACGGACCCTTAAGTAGCCAAAAAAATCAATTGTAGAGCCGTAGTCTGGGACTAAAAAGTGAACTGTACAAGTCTTCAAAAGAGCTGCAGTACATGGTCTGACATGCTTTTACTGACATCTGGTCAATACTGGGCAAGATCTGTAACCCCTCAGCATAACAACATGAGCCAGTCAGTCGAGAAGGACTTGTATTCTAGCCAGCAAATCATGGTGGATAGGAAGAAGAATATCCAGTTTATATACCAGACATATTTACATTAGCATCAGTAACTACAAAATACTCTTAATCCATATTTCACTTCCAACAGGGAACGACATACATATAATTAATAGTAAGACTGAAGAAAGAGAGAAACGCACTCACCTTAATTCTCTTCACCATAAAGCTGATATTGCGAATGCCCTGAAAATCTGTGCTTTGATAGATGGAGTCAATGGCCTTTACATGACTGGAAATCTGCACAACCCAAAAGAACAAGCCTATAAACGTACAATATAAAAAGCTGCAGGCACTATATACCATTAAGTCACCCGTGCTTTAGGTGTACCTGTGCGATCACAGCCTCCCTGGTGCCGTAGTATCTGAAAAAGAGGTGATCCGTCTGAATGAAGAGCTGACAGGTATTTCTCTCTACCTGTGCTGCACGACGTTTCCTCAGGATCACTGGTCCATCAGCCATCTCTTCGTCAAGGACGTGGTTCTTCTGCTGCAGAGAAAACAGCAAGACATATACAAACCTAACTGAAGAGGTTGAGAAGAAAAAGATTTTTATGTTTGAGCACAAAATAATTTCTAATTATTTATAATAAACGAATGCATTTCTCATCATTGATAATCTACTGTATATCTAATTTATATCAGATGAAGTACATGTGTTCAGGCAAGGTTTCAAATTGAAATCTGAACTTTAGAATCATGGGAAACAGGAAATGTTCCAGATCTCTCCGTGTGGTGGGGTTTCCATGTTTGTATGCATTGCGAGATCAGAAACACGGTGCTAGTTGGTGATATCGGTGGTGTTCAGCTGAGTTGTGTGAAGGGGTGTTGGCGCTGACCTGGGTGGGCTCCTCCACTGCAGATGCCTGGTATTTCTTCATTTGTTCAAAAACAGTGAGATCTGCACAGCCTCCTTCTGCTCCGTATTTATGAGGATAATCTGGGTAGGAAAAATCAAAAGTTTCTTGAAAACCAAAGCAACACAATGCTCTTAGAGTACATTTTAAAATGATACTGTTAACATGTTGTAAGAAATCATAGTCTGCCTCGACCAAACTTCCACTCCAAGTAAACTATTCTCCTTTCTCTACAAAGAGCTTAATTATCATAGAGATAATTCTTTCAATAATATGTAAATAGTATCTCCTGAACGTTACTTCGTCACCTATAGCGTGGGAGCGGCAGTGTGCCATCAAGAACCATCTGCTGACCAAAAGGGTACTTGAATATAATTGCTAGGGATTCTAGATAATCCTATCACCTTAACATTTGGTTGTTTCCACCTGAAAGACTACCAAAGATGTGGGAACGGAAGGCTATCACTTTCATTGTTATCCGCAATTTACATTTAAGACGAAACTTCATTTACATGCGGGAAGATGAAGCGGGAAGATGAACGTAATAGAGTATAAAATGTTTGAGCTTAGGATGTTCGTGGTTCATTCTGACTCCGTTGAACCCAAGGTACTACATGTACTTTGTCACTGCTATGCTGCAATAAACATCTTCATCGAGATCTTCATCGTCCTCATAATTTTTCTTACAATGTGAAGTCTCTAATTAGGCAACCTGCTGCATTTTTGCCCTTTATGCTCTTTTATTTACATTTTCTATTTATTTTAAACTTCAGTATTTCACATCTAAATATGATACATAACTGAAAAGATTTTGAGTCAGAACTAGACATTTATCCTGAGGGAAGCCTCTCAGCGAGGAAACTGCAAATAGCACTATCACACACTACACCTAAGGAAGAACTGCAAACACAGCTGTTACAAAGTCCACCTATTCCTGTTACTGTAATGGGAACAGCATAAAGTGTTACTGATACTTGACGTCTCAGCCTTTTTGTGGCTGCAGAGCATAAAATATTCTTATATCAACTGCACTGCTTACTATTTACAGAATTTAATACCGCACTGACAGTTTCTTTCATTACTGCTATTGCTTACCAATCACTACTTGACGGTTACATTTGATGACTGAACAAAGAAAAGGTTCTATACCTTCACTCACACTAACAACTTTCAAAATACTGTTCAAAAGTTTGGGGTTTGTACAAAAATTCAGCAAAAACAGTAATTTAGTGAAATATAATTTAAAGTAACTGTTTTCTATTTTGAATATTTTTTTAAATGTATTGTATTCCTGTGAGGGCAAAGCTGACTTTTCAGCAGCCATTACCTCAGTCTTCAGTGTCACATGATCAGACATCATTTTCCTCCCAAGTTTATTTATTAAAAGCAAGTTCAAAGAATTCAAAACAAAAAAATTTTCGTAGCAATAGTACTCTAATTTTTGACAATTTATTGCAATCCTTGTTTGAATAAAAAATGATTCCAAAAAATCTGATCATATAAACATCATTAAAATCCTCTCATTGTCATGTTCATTAACTACCAAAAAAATGTATACCATATTGTCTGTATGTATATATATAATATATATATATATATATATGTGTGTTCCTGGACCACAAACCAGTCTTAAAGGGTTAGTTCACCCAAAAGTTTTAATTAGCCCATAAATTACTCACCCTCAAATCATCCTATGTGTATATGACTTTCTTCTTTCAAAAGAATCCAATCAGAGTTATATAAAAAAATGTCCTTGCTCTTCCAAGCATTTAATGCCACTCATCGGGTGTTGCATGCATCAGTCCAAAAGATGTTAAATAAAAAGCGCCCATCCATAATAAAGTGTCTCATACGGCTCCGGGGGGGTGAACAAAGGCATCCTGTAGCGAATCGATGCGTTTTTGTAAGAAAAATATCCATATTCAAAACGTAATAATCACTTTAATGTAGCTTGCGCCAACAGTCCTACACAGAAGCAGCTCCGGGCTGATGACGTATGAGGTCGGCTTTGTGCATATGCCGCTCAGAAGTGACGCACATGGAAGCGCAGGGGAGAGATCAAAACAAAATACCGGTCACTTATTAGAAGGACAAAACGAGGATTTGCAAAGAAGAAAGTCGGAGGATTTCGATATAAGCCAAGAAAAAAATTGGTTTTACTTTGCTAAAGTAAGGAAACCTTGCTTCCTTTGCTCCTGTTTACAAACGTTGGTTTTCATGAGACTCACTGGCGCATGTGCAGCGCTGAACTCATACGTCATTCCCCCGAAACTGCTTCCATTTTACAACTGTTGGCGCAAGCTACATTAAAGTGATTATTACGTTTTGAATATGGATATTTTTTCTTACAAATACGCATCGATTCGCTAAAGGAGGCCTTTGTTCAGCCCCCGGAGCCGTGTGAGACCTTTTTTTATGGATGGGCGCTTTTTATTTAAGTTCTTTTGGACTGAAGCAATGCAACACCCGCTGAGTGGCATTAAACAGCTTGAAAGATCAAAGACAATTTTTTATATAACTCCGACTGGATTCGTTTGAAAAAAGAAAGATGGCTGAGGGTGATACTTTGTTGGCTAATTTTCATTTTGTGTGAACTAACCCTTAAGGGTCAATTTTTTTTAAATGAGATTTATACATCATCTGAAAGCTTAATAAATAAGCTTTCCATTGATGTGTGGTTTGTTAGTATAGGACAATATTTGGCCGAGATACAACTATTTGAAAATCTGGAATTCGAGGGTGCAAAAAAATCTAAATATTGAGAAAATCGCCTTTAAAATTGTCCAAATGAAGTTCTTTGCAATGCATATTACTAATCAAGAATTAAGTTTTGATATATTTACAGTAGGATATTTACAAAATATCTTCATGGAACATTTACTTGATATCCTAATGATTTTTGGCGTAAAATAAAATTATATTTTTGACCCATACAATGTATTTGGCTATTGCCACAATATACCCCAGCGACTTAAGACTGGTTTTGTGGTCCAGGGTCACACACATATATATATTTTTTATAGTAATAAAAATCATTTAGTTCAGTAAAAGAACAGACACCACAATTAAAAACTGAATGCGGCTGCTCAATGCAGCGTGCTGAACGACAGTCGCATCACAGATCAGATTTCATTTATCCAGTGAGGAGAGTGAGGAGAGCTGACTGACGAGAAGAGTGGGGTGAGACAGACAAGACGATATTGGATGATTTAGTTTCTAAACGAAATGCAAAAGCGTCTGTTTGGCAGTATTTTGGATTTTGAGAAGCCTGTTGACTTTTGCTGTTTATCTGATTTTGGAAGTTTTTTTTAAACATTCGTTTCTTATTTAATTGGTTCCACAGTGTTTGCTGATATTTACTTTATTTAAACTTTGTGTCATTTATTTATTTTATTTGACATTAAGGTGTATGCCGTGCCTCCAAGCTTTCTTACTCGTTTTGCTAATAAACGTTCTACGTTTCTTATTTATTTGGTTATATATTACACATTTTTACTTGTTTCCGGTTTGTTTTTTAAAAAAAAAAAAAAAAAAACATTTAAACTTTATGTCAAGTTATTTGTTATTTTTATTAGCATAGCCTGCCTATGGCATGGTGTATTTTTTATTTGTTTTGTTAATAAAAGTTATGTTTTATATATACACTAAAGTGAGTTTGATGTTGTATTTTGTTGTTGCATTCAAGCAATTGACGCCGAACTGCCGCTAATTCTAAAGTGAAAGTAAAATGCGCACGGTGCTTTTAAAAGCGAAGGAAAGCGAGGAAAAGAGGGAACACCCCCGCCCCCACGGTGATACCGGTATTACCGGTGTTGTCACACGTCGATTAACTGGTGGGAGAATTTCCTCACCGTCACAACCCTAGCCTGTACATGTGCCTTCTTGAGCAGGGGGATCTTGCGGGCGCTGCAGGATTTCAGTCCATTGCGGCGTAGTGTGTTACCAGTGGTTTGCTTGGTGACTGTGGTCCCAACTGCATTATGATCATTAACAAGCTCCTCCCGTGTAGTTCTGGGCTGATCCCTCACCTTTCTCATGATCATCCTTACCCCATGAGGCAAGATCTTTCATGGAGCTCCAGACCAAGGCCGATTGATGGTTGTTTTGTATTTCTTCCATTTCCGAATAAACGCACCAACAGTTGTCTCCTTCTCACCATGCTTCTTGCTGATGGTCTTGTAGCCCATTCAAGTCTTGTGCAGGTCTACAATCTTGTCTCTGACATCCTTTGACAGCTCTTTGTTCTTGCCCATGGTGGTGGGAGAGGTTGGAATGGAAAATACAGATTGTGTGGACAGGTGTTTTATACACTATATATCTGTGTTCCACATGGGCACATAACCAATCTGTGGGAGCCAGAATTCTTGCTGGTTGGTAGGGGATCAAATACTTATTTCACTCACTGAAATGCAAATCAATCTAACCTTTATATAATGTGTTTTTTTTTCTGGATTTTTTGGTTGGTATTCGGTCTCTATACGTTAAAATAAACCTACAATAAAAATTACAGACCCTTCATTTCTTTGTAAGTGAACAAACTTACAAAATCAGCAGGGGATCAAATATATTCGATATATCTATAATATTTAGTAGATATATATATATATATATACACACCCACACACACACACACACACATTTTCGCGATAGGCGGGATCGCGCTGATAGAAGTGCTCTCTCTCGCGCACGCTCCACTTCTTCAGTTCTCATATACAGCACGCGATCAGTTCTCAGTGCTCAAATACACACACAGCAGGCCAAATGTCTATCGTGTAGAGTATCTCACATAAATGCAGTCGTTTATGGATTAAGTGAACGTAAACAGGTGGATTAATTAAACTGAACTTGTGTCAGTATTACATGCATGCCTTCTGTCTTAAAGGGAAAGCATTCCTAATTAAGTACCTATCCGTGTCATTAATGCTAACCAAAAATATGTTATCAATATGTTATAATCCTTTCCTTATCTCTTTTCGTATTTGTCTTATTCTGCTTCTTTTTCAAAAATTATAAATTATGTATATTATATATGAACAACTATAATTTGCTCCCTTTTCACTACTGTTAAAGGGATAGTTCCCCCAAAAATGTAAATTGTCATCATTTATTCAAGTTTTTCCAAATTCAATCCTTGATTCAAATTTCTCATAATTTGGTCTAAAGAGAGAAGAATTAATGACTATTTTTGTTTGAAGACTACATATAAAATAGCTACCAAAATAAATGTTGGTAATTGCAGTTTGACTAAAAGTAATGACTAAAGTTGACAAAAATGCAATGACTTTATCGTCGACTACAACTAGACTAAAACTATGAAAGACTCAAATAACTAAAATGTGACTAAGACTATTAAGCACTTTCGTCTCAAGATAAAGACTAAGACAAAAAAAATGCCTGTCAAAATTAACACTGCATCACATTCCGATTACGACTCAGAGGGTTGCGATGGCATATAAAACAATATCGAGGCATCTTTTGTTTTATAGTACAGATTTTTTTTTTTCTACTGTCTGACTATTAAGCAGAGTATCTGGAATGACCCATAATGAATTTACTTCTAAGATTTTATTAATGAACAAAATGGAAGTTATTTGGCAAGTCAACAACAAGGTTACAAAGAACCAATGGGAAATGAAACATGTGCCTGTAGCAGCATACTTGTAGTAAATTAATACAGACTTAAGCATATTCTGTAATATGGTTTCTCATATTTGTTGTGTTTCCATAATATTTTAGTTTGGCTTGTCTACTTGCATATAGTGTGTCTCTTGTCCAGGGTCTTTCCCCTCCAGCCAGAAGCCAAAGTGCTTCCATACCCTAGCTTTTAACGCAGACGGTGCCAGTCTGATTTCACACGCCACCATCATGCATCTGTTAAACCTTTACTGCACGCGTCTGCAGCACGTTACGGCTGTGACGCGGCCATCGGAGCTGATCGCAGCCACTCTAGTCAATGCTTGTGTTCACAACCGTATCCGCCAGCCGCAGCCGTTCTGAAAGCACCACTGAACTGCACAAAACGCTTCCACTACGAGAGAAAGTGGCAGCCGCGCAGCGATTCCACCGCTTGCCACGTCCCGTGTGAAAGGGCCTTAACACTGTGAGTTGGCAACGGTGTGAGTTCAGGACCTGGACGACTTGCCATAATTGATGGAACCATGAATTCTGCGCTCAAACCATGAATTTTCATCAGAAAATCCTGAAGGAGAATGTCCAGCCGTCAGTTTGTGACCTCAAGCTCAAGTGCACTTGGGTTATGTAGCAGGACAATGACCCCAAACACACCAGCAACTCCACCTCTGAATGGCTCAAGAAAAAAAAAATTGAGGTTTTGGAGTGGCCAAGTCAAAGTCCGGACTTAAAGCCAATTGAGATGCTGTGGCATGACCTTAAAAATTCCTTTCATGCTCGAAAACCCTTTAATGTGGCTGAATTAAAACAATTCTGGAAAGAAGAGTGGGCCAAAATTCCTCCACAGGCGATGTTAGACTCATTGCCAGTTATCGCAAACGCTTGATTGCAGTTGTTGCTGCAAAGGGTGGCAATTACTTTTTCACGTAGTGCCAGGCAGGTTTGGACACCTTTTTTCCCCTTAGTAAATGAAATCATCATTTCAAAACTGCATTTTTAATTTACTCGGTTATCTTTGTGTAATATTAAATTGTTTGATGATCTGAATCATTCACGTGTGACAAATATGCAAAAAACCTTTTTTTTTTAAAAAACAGGAAGGGGGCAAAACCTTTTCACACCACTGTATATACATACATGCATCCATATACAGTGGTGAAAAAAAGTATTTAGTCAGCCACCAATTGGCAGTTCCTCCCACTTAAAGATGAGAGAGGCCTGTAATTTTCATCATATGTATACCTCAACTATGAGAAACAAAATGAGAAAAAAATCCAGAAAATCACATTGTAGAATTTTTAAAGAATTTTTTTTTGCAAATTATGGTGGAAAATAAGTATTCGGTCGATTACAAAATTTCATCTCAATACTTTGTTGTATATCCTTTGTTGGCAATGACAGAGGTCAACGTTTTCTGTAAGTCTTCACAAGGTTTTCACACACTGTTTGCTGGTATTTTGGCCCATTCCTCCATGTAGATCTCCTCTAGAGCAGTAATGTTTTGGGTCTGTCGCTGGGCAACACGGATTTTCACTCCCTCCAAAGATTTTCTATGGGGTTGAGATCTGGAGACTGGCTAGGCCTCTCCAGGACCTTGAAATGCTTCTTACGAAGCCACTCGTTGTTGTGTTTGGGATCATTGTCATGCTGATAGACCCAGACACGTTTCATCTTCAATGCCCTTGCTGATGGAGGTTTTCACTCAAAATCTCACGATACATGGCTCCATTCTTTCTTTCGTTTACACGGATCAGTCGTCTGGTCCCTTTGCAGAAAAACAGCCCAAAAGCATGATGTTTCCACCCCCATGCTTCACAGTAGGTAGGGTGTTCTTTGGATGCAACTCAGCATACTTTCTCCTCCAAACACGACAAGTTGAAAAAATTTCTATTTTGGTTTCATCTGACCATATGACATTATCCCAATCCTCTCGGATCATCCAATGTCGCTCTAGCAACGTCAGACGGGCCTGGACATGTCTTGGCTTAAGCAGGGGAACGTCTGGCACTTGCATTGGTGAAAAAGGAAAAAGGGGGATTTGAGTCCCTGGCGGCGCAGTGTGTTCTGATGGTAGCCTTTGTTACTTTGGTCCCAGCTCTCTGCAGGTCCTTCACTAGGTCCCCCCGTGTGGTTCTGGGATTTTTTCTCACAGTTCTTGTGATCATTTTGACCCCACGGGTGAGATCTTGCGTGGAGCCCCAGATCGAGGGAGATTTTCAGTGGTCTTGTATGTCTTCCATTTTTCTAATAATTGCTCCCACAGTTGATTTTTTCACTCCAAGCTGCTTACCTATTGCAGATTCTTCCCAGCCTGGTGCAGGTCTACATTTTGTTTCTGGTGTCCTTTGACAGCTCTTTGGTCTTGGCCATGGTGGAGTTTGGAGTGTGACTGTTTGAGGTTGTGGACAGGTGTCTTTTATACTGATAACGAGTTCAAACAGATGCCATTAAATCAGGTAACGAGTGGGGGACAGAGGAGCCTCTTAAAGAAGTTTTTACAGGTCTGTGAGAGCCAGAAATCTTTGCTTGTTTGTAGGTGACCAAATACTTATTTTACCGAGGAATTTACAATTAATTCTTTTAAAATCCTACAATATGATTTTCTGGATTTTTTTTCTCATTTTGTCTCTCATAGTTGAGGTATACCTATGATGAAAATTACAGGCCTCTCTCATCTTTTTAAGTGGGAGAACTTGCACAATTGGTGGCTGACTAAATACTTTTTTGCCCCACTGTATAACGTGTGTGTGTATGACTATTTTTGCCAATATTTATGACAAAGTTCATTCTGGACTCTGCTTTTACTTCTTGCAATAACCAAACATCAGCAGAAATTAAAATAAGAGTATAATCAAGTGTCTTCTCTAGATATTGTATATTTTTAATGGAAAGTCTATGATTGAATCCTGCCACATACAGAAATCAAAGGGGGGGGGGGGGGGTCCCGGGGGGGGGGGTGGGGGGGTGGGTGGGTGGGGGGGGGGGGGTGGGGGGGGGGGGGGTGGGGGGGGGGGGGGGTCCTTGCTCCCTCCTGCTGGCAGGTTAGTCAACCGAAGTGATCTGCTATATGCAATCTAACTAGGGTTGGGAATCAAAAATCGATTCCGATTCCAGAATTGGATACTTAAAGTCATGAATCGGATACTTGTTGTCAAATTAAAATTTCGATTCCGCTTATCGATTCCTATGCGCTTTTTTCTTCATCTGTGAGGACCGGACCTAGCGATCTGCCAGGACCTTGCTCGCTAATCTAAGCGCTCCAAAGTTTGGCTACATTTGCGATCAGAAGCCAAAAAGATATAATATCTGTGATAGCTAAACATGTTGCAAGAGAGGTGTCACCACCAACATGACAAAGCACTTTAATTTAATAGATTGTTAAAGATCGCAAACACGATTCAAACACCAACGTGTTTCTATTCCTAAATTACAATGATTCATCTATTTCATTCCATAACCTTTGACGTGTGCGATCAATGTTGTGATCACTTGGATTGTCCGTGCAGAGTACGATCACATCAGTGTGATTTGAACATTTAAATTTGCGTTCGCGCTGACATTGACCTAAAGAGAACAGCTGTCTGTCATGAATGAAACAGCGTCACAGTCTTTTCAGCCACACTGTATCATTATTTCTGTGTTACAAACATTCTAAATCACAGAAGTACTGGGATAAAATTTTATAGTTCAGATATAAACTGTGTGTACGATGTGTATGGTAGCGATTAAAATAGAGTAAATCACCTTTTGAAAGTAATTTGACACTTCAAATTAAGATTGGTCGATTACATTGTTATGCCAGTAGGTGGCGAAAAGGGGCTGTTAAAATAAATTTGTCTTTGAATCATACAAGAGATTAGTTCAAGAACGCAGATTTATCCAGTAATGAAACAAGTACATCTTGAGTCATTTAATCATTAATTCATAAATTACATGTGATTTCGTTTAGTTGTCTAATGTTTTTTCTTTAGAATCATGAGAGAACCACAACTTCCACTGGGGGAGAAAAAAGAAAAGAAACTCAGTTTATCCAGAATCATGCAGTTTTTTTTTTTGCACACAAACAGCTCTAAAAGAGTCAAGTTTTTATGTAGCCTGTTGATTTTTGTTCATGGTATTCAGCTCCAATAAATGGTTTGCAAAAAAGAGACACAAGATAAATGTTTCATATCATTATTTAATCACATTGGAATCGAAACTGGGAATCGAAAAGAATCGGAATCGATCAAATTTAAACGGTACCCAACCCTAAATCTAACTTTCAAGTGAGCAGTCATTCCAGAAAATGCAAGCTAGTGGTTGGAAGCCTCTGTGTACACACACACACAGAGCTATCTAAACTTCTGATTTTGTTCAAAAAAAAAAAAAAACAAAACAAAAAAAACCTTTCTTGGTTTTGCATGCTTTCATGTGCCTTTGATTCTAATGCTGTTGTTGCAAATGAGGATGTCCCCAAAAAGAGGTTTTGTCAGATTTCGCTCACTTCTGTGTATAAATTTGTCCTGAAAATATAGATAATTAGGTACACACAGTTCAGTTAAGACACAAAAATTTAAATTCTTTTATCATCTTTTAAGATTTCAAGCACTGTATCAAAGAAATTATTGATGCTGATGTGACCAGTATGTTGAACACCTCTGGACTTAGCGAATTCAAATTCTGAGCCACTATTTCAGGCAAGTTATTTCAAGCTTCAAGAACTTTATGATACTCACATCAAAATGTCAAATGCTGTCAGTACAGCAAAAAATAGTCACTGCCTTAAAACTTGGTACAGGTGTCATTCTGACGAATATCAGCTTGTCACTGACAGATGGCTTAGGACCAGCGAAGTATCTTCCCAACTCACGGATTAGAAAAGGACAGATTTCAAGAAATAATGAAAACAACACAACAGAACCTAAGCAGTGTGCATGTGTGCAACTCTTACACACCAGTCTAATTACCCATGACAGGTTTAGGCTGATGGTTTCTCAGTCCCAGGACAGCCAGGCACTGGCAGTGAGAGAAGAGAGCTGTCTAACGAGACCGCAGAGCTCTGAAAGTCCACTCAGCGTCTTTGAGAACTCCACAGAGAACAGTAACCACACAGAGACTGAGGATCCAGCATTGGGTTCTCTCTTAATAATCTATACAATTCAGCATCATTTGCATGGCTTCCTGACATCACGATGATGCTTCAGGTTGAGTGGAACTGCTGCATTAGTCGGTCTGTCACATGACGACTAACCTCAGGACTGAGATTATGGGTGACAGCTCACCCATAAACATCTCTCTTGCTCCTGAGAGAACTTGTTTTCTTCAAGCAGGAACAGACTGTTGTGGAATAATGTTAGCATGTCCAGACAATGAGTCATCAAAATGTACTGTCAGGTGAGGGCATGGAGGAGAAGAGAATATGTATGTGGCTGAAGGTGTCTTGGTGGTAGTTAAGGAAATAAATTTCTTCTCTGTGAGGTTTTTATTGTCCCACATTGAATGCAGCCCCATTCAAATGCAAATCTATGTTGGGCAGAACAAGAGAGACATCTGTCTAGAGGAAACGAGTGTAAAAGGAAATGACAAGTGCCTCGAGGAGAGAACCGAAATCTTCTGAGATGAGAAAAGTCTCTGACTTGTCAAAGCAATGTAAATGGAAGCACGGCGAGCTTTTAGCTAAAATCTCAGATTAGTTTTTTACTCTTGAGAAAAATTAACAATAAAATAGTGGACTGTTTCAGTGAAAATTATTTATGCACTGACACATTTTTGCTGAGTAATAAACAGCAAAACAACAACATCACAAACAAAACTGACAAACAACTACTCAGAAACGCAAACTGTGGTTGTGAGAGGTTGTCCCAAGCAGGAAGTGTTGGGTTTCAGTATTAACAACCCATACTTTTATGACTGAGCTTATTAAAATATGCAATAATACCAGATTCAATTTTCAAAAAAACTCCATTATGGTCAACCTAAGCTGGATGACTTCCGCAAGGTGCTGGTATTGGAACAACCCCTTGCAAGAAGGCATCATAGGAATGAGGGGTATTGTTAGAGGCAAATGCCAGATAATAAGAATTATGCCAGCCCTAAACCTAACCCTAAAATCTTGGTTGAAAGGGATTTTTTTCCAAGACCAAAAGGATGTTGAACAGGAACATGTCCCACTTGGCAAAATCACCTACAGGAAAACAAAGATTTCCAAAAAAAAAAAAAAACTAGTTATCATTAATCTCCATCAATACAGTACAGTAGATGTATTCACTGTAATGAATGCATGTTGATGAAATGATGAATTTCATGCAAAGGGATATATTTGTGATTGTGTAAGGTCTCTGTTTACAGCAGACAATATATACAATATTGCATATATTACAATACAGCAGTCAGAGATTAAGAACAGCAGCCCAATGAGAGAATAAATCATTCTAGGCCTAATTCTAGAAGTTAACTGAAACCAAGACTAAATATGGTCAATTACATTCTTCACAATTTTTGCTTTTATCATTTAAATGTTCAGTGAGGTCTTCCTGAAAGTGGAGAAACATACCCACAGGAAACATTCTGAGCCTGGCATGAGCCAGTGAGTGTTCCAGAGTTCACTCCACTCTCCAGGTGCCCTTCTGTCCTTGTGCTTTAATAGACCACTGTCGGCCACAATTAACTTTTTCTCTTTCCTTCCCATAGATACAAGCTCACTGTCCCTATCTGACCTTATCCACACTTGCAGTGAACATACATTAGCTCTCTTTAACTCTAACTTACTGTGCATGCACAAACCCAGCATGTAAGCGACATACGTGTGTGTGAGCTAGAGTTAGTTATCCTGTTCCTCCCACAGCTGATAGTGATACTGACCACTTCATCATTTCAAAGTACAAGAATTGACAGAGGAGTGTGGAAAAGACACAATTTCCTTCTGCACTAGTACATGCTGTTAAAGTTCCTTGTTGCTTGTCCAGTATTGTAATGCATTCTCTTAAAGAAAAATTAAAATTCTGTCATCATTTACTCACATTCATATTGTTGTAAACCTGTATTATGTTCTTTCTTCTGTGGAACATAAACAAATATTTTCTGAAAGTCAGTGTTCAAGACATTGAACACTGGACCCACTGACAGACTTTCCCCCCCCCCCAAAATATCTTCCTCTGTGTTCCACAGAAGAAAGGTGATAAGAAGCAACTATGAAATGACATGAGGGTGAGTAAACGATGATCGGATTTTCCCTTTTTGGGTGAACTATGCCTAACAGTGATATACACAGCTAAGAGGCCTTTAGCAAACAGGTTAAACGGAACTACTAGGCTAAATATTTTAGAGTGCTATATTAACCAATTAGCATCCAGCACCAGAATAATCTACTTTATAAGTGCATGTACACTACCTTTCAGATGTGCAATTTTTTTTGAATATTTTTTTAAAGTCTCTTACTCTCACCAAGGCTCCATTTATTTTATTCAAAAATACAGTAAACCAGTATAATTCTGAAATATTAAAATGTAAAAATTATTTTCTATTTTAATTTATTTTAAAATGTAATTTACTCTTGTGACAGCAGAGCTGAATTTTCAGCATCCATTACTTCAGTCTTCCGTGTCACATGATTCTTCAAAATCATTCTAATATGCTGATATGGTGATCAAGAAACATTTCTTATCATTATCAATGCTGAAAACACTAGGAGAAACTGAGATACATTTTTGATGAATAGAAAGTTTGAGATACAATGTTCAGAAGAACAGTGTTTATTTGAAATAGAAAACTTTTGTAGCATTTATAAATGTCTTTTTACTGTCACATTTTGAAACAATTTATTGCATCTTTGCACAATAAAAGTATTAATTTATTAAAAAAAAAAAATGATCAAATAAAACTACTGCCCCAACCTTTTGAACAGTAGAGTTTAGGGGTGTAAATCGGATGGTTCATCACGATACGATACGATATCGATTCTCATACCCAGCGATACGATTTTGCCGATACCTCAAAAAATTATATGATACGATTACGATTCGAATCGATACAGGAGTATATCGATCGATATATCAATATTATTATATTATATACTTATTTTAAACAACCATCTACATTTTTATTGACTCACAAATGCAATTAAAATATATAAAATGAACATTTATCTGAAATTTTCACATCCTCTACCTCAATTGGGACATTCACAAAAAAATAGGCCTACACATTTTTTAAATAATAAAGAAAATAAACAATTGGAAAAACTATTCTGGCTGCTACTATGGGCTCAGTGCTAAGAATCTTTTCTACAGATAACCAAATTAAAAGCAATAGCAGAAAATAAATACAAAAGACATAAGTTCAATAAACAGTGCTTTTCAGGTTTTTCAGCTCAGTCTAAAATCAATTTTCAGATACGCTTCAGAAATGTAATAATCAAATGTAAAATAAGTGCATAGTCTTCAATGTATAAATTAAATAAAGATTAATAATTTTGATGTTACAAAGGTTATTTAGTCAGAAGCAGTGAGCCAAAAAAACCCCCTTGTATTGTTCTTTTGGGGGGACAGCATTAGCTTATTATTAGTTTGCTTTCCACTTAAGAACGAAGCACGATTTAAAGTGGTCATATGATGCTTTTTTAAAGATCCTTATTTGGTGTATTTGCTGTAACAGAATATGTTGACATGCTTTCATCTTCAAACTTTGTTCCAAATATCTGTATAACATTATTGTAGGTCCTCTATGCCCGCCTCCCTCAAACACTTCGTTTTCTACAAAGTCCCTCCTTCCGACAAGCGCAGTCTGCTCTGATTGGCAGCTGACCCCGTGCATTGTGATTGGCCGAACAGCGCAAGCACTCGTTCGGAGCCCTCAAAACTCCGCATTTGAACGTCAATAGCAAATACTTAAACAATAACAAAACAGTAGCTGATTCATAAGTGCCAGATTGTCATAGCAAAGTCGGAATTACCTCCTCTCCTAGGTTCATGAAACGTTCGTTCATAAAATGCATTGCTGTTCTGTTGTAAGTCATCTTAAAGATTCCTAAATGCATCTACTTCTGGAAGGCCAAATAAAGTGCTTTTGCTTTCGCCTAGAAACACACAGCGTCTCTCTGACATGCTGTTTCAACACTAACTGCGGTTACTGAAAACACGCCTTCTTACTTTACATTAACATTTGGGCGGCATTATGCAAATAATTCCACATAGTGACCTAGATATGTAGGGGCGTGTTAGAACGAGCCGTTTTAGGGGGGCGTGGCAGAGTCTTAACTTTGATAAAGAATATTTCTTTGGATTTGAGACTTTAGTTTTTGTAACTTTACAGATCTTCTTTATGTACCGAGAGCTTGTAACACTCCAAAGAAAAAAGGAACTTGAAATCGCATCATATGACCCCTTTAACTACTGATACACATGCCATGTTTACATTAGACATATGCCTAACCTACTGCGTTTACTAGGATACTCGCCAAAACGTGCATTTTAAAGTAATTTAGTCTATTTATTCATCCATGCACAAAAAAGCGGAAGAGAGCTCAATTTAGTATTTGCGCGGTGTAGACGCAGCTGGCTGTGTGTGTGCGCAGAAAACTTCTCACACAGCACTCGACTGTTCCGCAAACAATCCAGAGCGTCTTTTATGCTCACCTTGTGCTTTCGGGCAGTCCTTATATCGAGTCCTGATACGTGAGTTTGAACGAGAATGCACGTGTTGGCGGTAATGCTTAGACAGACATAAATAAAGGCCTATTTATACTACAGATATCGATATTTTATGATATGCATCATATCGCCAGACATCGTATCGATCCATATCGATGAACTGTTACACCCGTAATAGTGTATATAATATTTATATAAAGAGGAAAGTGTACCAGATACCAAGCTGCTGATCTTTGACAGGCTTTCGCTTTCTATCATTTCTTTTACTTGAGGATATTATAACAGTGATAACATACACTAGTATTTAAGAGGCTTTATCAGCCTGTTGAGCTGGAAAAGTGCACCACTATGTTTGATTGAGAGGGTGAGAGAGTGACAATGCAAGATAGGGAGAGTAAGACAAAAGACAGTAAGGTCTAGTGCAAACTAAAAGCCTCAAGCTTGTTCATAGCCTGTGCCTAGTCTGCTTAATGGGAAAAGGGGAAGCGCGCTGCATTCTGCTGTGTCCTAACTGTTTTATTTGAGTGATAATGCTTTGTATTACACTGATTCACTCAATTTCATGATCCAAAACACCTTTCCAAAAGATTATAATGACCATCATAATGTGATGCAAATCTAACAATAACAGCACTTTTCCATCCAAAAGCAATCAAAACATGTAATTTGAAACCAATTCCATAATCCAGCCATTATAACAGCTCTCATCATACTTGGGGGAGTCTCAAAACATCAGATTGGAGACAGACTCACTCAGACGCTTTCATTTATCAGTCAAAAGGAGCAAGCGTGATATGGATCTTTACGGTGCGTAAAATGGATTATGCTGAAAGCAGTTTATTTACATTTTATAGCATTTAAAACTGACTTGAGCAACTGGCTTAAAACAAAAACTTATCTTAAAAAAAACTTATCACCCTTAGGAAATTGATTTATATACACCACCATTCAAAAGTTATGTGGTCAGTTGTTTTTGAAAGAAAGAAATATTTTTAATCAGCAAGGATGCGTTAAAATTGATGAACAGTAGGAATATTGCAGTCAAAAGAATACCGTTATTTTACATTGTAATAATATTTCACAATATTATCCATTTTACTATATTTTTGATCAATCAATGCAGCCTTGATGACCATAAGAGACTTCTTTCAAAAACATTAAAAAAAAAAACTTACTGACTCCTAACCTTTAAATGGCAGAGTACAAAATAAGTTTGTTTTCTAAATATATCTACATAATCAAAAGCATCCACAGAAACTATATTAACACTATATACAGAAACACGGTCAGCAAGCTGGACACAGTAAAACATTAAATAAGAGATGATTAAGGATATGCTGTAGGTAATTCCAATGCCAATATTAGCTCACCGATGTCATCCTCATGGTACATGACTGAGTGGTAGGGCACATTCTGGTCTTTGAGGTATCTCTCTGAGGGTTCTACGTAGTATGTGCCCTGACGGCTCTTAATGAAACCCTCAAATTTCCCATCCACAATAGAGCCATGGGTCAGAGTGCCCTTCTCACCTGCAAGAAACAAACCAAAGATTAAAGACCAGCAAAGGCAACTGTAAAGTCAGTCAGGGCACAGAAACAGCTCTCTCTATGCTGGCAGAGAGAGGGAATGTCGTGAAATATGACAGAAGGAGAATGTATAAAGAGAAGCTTCCTTATTATGATCCAGTCATTCATCTCCAATAACATAAACACACACACACACAGTGCACACCACGCAACCAAGCTTGACCTTTAGAATGGTAATGAGCTCAGCAATCCGGCTACTGTCTCTGACAATCAAAGCAGACCTGTTCTTCATCTACAGATTTTACTTCATCTAGTGCTGTATACCACAACAGTATGCAGATGGACATCAACATTTAGGAAACACTTTTAACCAAAGTGAGTAACAAATAAGGAGACAAAAAAATGACTAGTCCTAAGGAGGCATTCATTGTCTGAAAAGTTGCAAAAATACCATCCAGAACCAAGAACTAAAGTGAGATTGTACACCAACAAACAAACAAATAATTGTTTGAAATTCCTTTCGTTACTGCATTAACCCAATAACGCCCAGATGTAACTACACTTATTTTTCAAACATACTATCTGTGTCTATTTCACAATATTTATAGGTGTATTATTCAGGTAAAGATGCTATAAGCCATCTCACAATATACATCTATAAAAAGAAATAAATTGTTAAATTGTGTAGAGAATTTTAATAAAAAATATAAATAAATAAAAGATCAAACTATATACAGATTTACTATACAGTTTTTAAATGCATTAAGAGTCAAGTGCTCAGCAAAGATGTGATTTTACACATTTTTTTAAGGTTTTGAGGGGCTGGTGTAATTATTTTACCATTGGGGAACAATGAAACTGAACTACATCATAATTTGAAGTGCAGTACAGAAAAACAGGAGTGGAGCTTCCTAGACCGACAGCATATCCTGGAACATTCTGGTTCAATTTCAAAACAGATTGCCAAGGTCCACATGTGCGTACATGAACCATAAAATAACAAAGCATGGAACCAACAGAACAGACCAAGAAAAGGAACTGATGTCTATAATAATGTAGACATCTTAAGCCAAAATATCAAGTCATCGTTTTCACTCGTTTGAAATTCTAGACCACTTTAGGCAAGACAAATGTAAGAGACTCTTTTAATGTTTGGTGTTTGGATTTTACAAGCACCACTAGTGCTTCAAAAGAAAACATACTGAAATAAAACCGTTAACTGGGATTTACCAGGAGCTGTCTGCTATCACGGTTAAAAGGCTATGGGAAAGTTTGGGTGTGCGTTTTGGCGGTTTCTCAGGCACAGAGGAAGAACCTGCAATCCGGTTTCTTTTTTTTCCAGAAAGGAACAAGCTCTGAAAGCTCTTGAACTTTTCATCCCAAAAACTGATAACAACAGAAAGAAGATTCACTCTCACACCCTGTAACATTAAACTACTGCTCTCCTCCATCCCTCCCTGACCTTCGGCTCTCTCGTTCACAGAATAAAACAGAAAAGCTGACGAGGTGAAGCATGAAGACATGCAAGAACATAAAACAAACAACAGCCAAGATATATATTGGCACAATATACTTTAATTTCTCTACTGTTTAAATATACCAAACATTTAATTTCTTATGAAGTCAATAGTAATAAACAAACTGAATTTGGGGTGTCAGTACTTCTGGTTGCTATGAAGAGCGACGTGTCTAGAGATGAAATCCACTTCAGAGTAAAAAAAAAAGAAAAAAAAAAAGAGAGAGCAGAAAAGGGAAATGCTAATGAAAGAACGGCTATTAATGTAATCACCATTCATTCCACAGAGAATTTGCACCATCCCGGCCTACTTCAAACTCTTATAATATTAGTGAATATTAGAGGTTACAAGATTAAACACAGAGCGATGTTTATCCTTTAGAGAGTACAAAGAGTGCTAATGGATAACAAAGGGGGAGAGAGGCAGTGAGAGGAAGGCTGAGAAAAAGTAAAATGAAAGTAAAATGGTAAAATATGAACATTTGTACATTTAAGGGCTTTTTTATTTCAAACATTTCTGAAAAAGAGTGTCCAAATTGTAGAAGAGCTGGAAACGAAGTCAAAATGTCCTTAAATATAGTCAATATTTCATCATGTCAAATGTATGTCACATTTTACTCCAACTGAAATGGCATACAGTCAATGAAAAGTTAAATAATAATAATAATAATAATAAATATATCATATATATATAGAAATAAAGGTTTTTACTTTCTATCAAAAACAACACATGAACCGCAGTATAATGTAAAAATAGAGCCTGCCGCTATACGTTTGGCGATTTTATCGGCCGATATGAGCCTGTTGCAGATATATCGACATCGGCATACATGCCGCCGATATGAAAATTTTTTTTTACAGAACATATAACAGCAGAGAAAATTTGGAAATGGTGTAAGTACTTAGTTGTCCAGCAGAGCACGCTCCATTTTTTGTTTGCTCGGGCGACCTGGTGAACTTGCCTTTAAGCTTAGTCCCTATGGAAAACCATTGAAACTTTTCTAAACGGCCATTCTCCGTCAACGTGCGGTGCGAATCCGCACCCAATTCGGGGATCCCTTTCGTTACAGGAACCCCTCCGAAGCGAATCGAGTGTACGTCTAGAATCCACATTCGAATGATCCACGACCACCCTGCCGTCGGCCCCAGGGTCGGATTTTACGGTGGTTAAAAAGTGAATGGAACTGATGAATTAAAGTTGAAATAACTTCACTTTACTTGTTCGACAAGCCAGAGGTCAGACTCTTTTTGGACCAATAAAGTGTGTTCATTGTTAAAGCCCTTCCTCCATGCATATCTTGTCACATGTCATTATAAGTGTTGAGCCCCATTTGAGTGATCATATGCAAAAAATTGTTTTATGTAATACAGTGGTGTGAAAAAGTTTTGGCCCCCTTCCTGATTTCTTTTTTTTTTTGCATGTTTTTCACACTTTAATGTTTCAGATCATCAAACAAATTTTAATATTAGTAAAAGATAACACAAGTGAACACAATATGCCGTTTTTAAATGAAGGTTTTTATTAAGGAAAAACTAAATCCAAAACTACATGGCCATGTGTGAAAAAGTGTCTGCCCCCTAAACCTAATAACTGGTTGAGCCACCCAACAACTGCAATCAACCGTTTGCGATAACATGCAATGAGTCTGTTACAGCACTGTGGAGGAAATTTGGTCCACTCATCTATGCAGAATTGTTATAATTCAGCCACACTGGAGGGTTTTCAAGCATGAACCGCCTTTTTAAGATCATGCCACAGCACCTCAATAGGATTCAGGTCAGGACATTAACTAGGCCACTCCAAAGTCTTCGTTTAGTTTTTCTTCAGCCATTCAGAGGTGGACTTCCTGGTGTGTTTTGGATCATTGTCCTGCTGCAGACCCCAAGTTCGCTTCAGCTTGAGGTCAAGAAACAGATGGCCGGACATTCTCCTTCAGGATTTTCTGACTACCACCACCATTCATAGGTTCTTGTCAACAGCATCTTGTCCAGTTCCTGAAGCTGCAAAGCAGCCCCAGACCCTCACACTACCACCACCATGTTTGACTGTTGGTATGTTGTTCTTTTTATGAAATGCTGTGTTGTTTTTATGCCAGATGTAACGGGACACACGCCTTCCAAAAAGTTCTACTTTTGTCTCGTCAGTCCACAGAGTCTTTTCCCAAAAGTCTTGGGGATCATCAAGATGGTTTCTGGCAAAACTGAGACGAGCCTTTGTTCTTTTTGCTCAGTAGCGGTTTTCGTCTTGGAACTCTGCCTTGCAGACCATTTTTGCCCAGTCTCTTTCTTATGTGGAGTCATGAACACTGACCTTAACTGAGGCAAATGAGGCAGTTCTTTGGATGTTGTTGTGGGGTCTTTTTGTGACCTCTTGGACGAGTCGTTGCTGTGCTCTTGGGGTAAATTTGGTCAGCCGGCCACTCCTGGGAAGGATTTCCACTGTTCCATGTTTTTGCCATTTGTGAATAATGCTCTCCACTGTACTGTGGTTCGCATGGTCCCCAAATCTTTAGAAACGGCTTTTACCCTTTTCCCGACTTGATAGATGCTCAATTACTTATTTCCATCTTAAAAAAAAAAAATTTTTCGATATTCTCTGGTTCTCGGCATGATGTCCTAGACTTTTGGGATCTTTGGTCTGACTTCAGCTGTTGGTGTCATGGCGCGGTCCTAGTGGTTGAGAGGAGGTTGGTCTTGAGTTCGAACAGGTGTGCAGGTAATCATGGCCTGTGGTGGGGTGGGGGGCTGATACATGGGGTTGAGGGCTCAGGTTTGATAAACCACAGTTTTAACAGGGGGCAAAACACTTCTTCACACAGGGCCATGTTTTGGATTTTGTTTTCCCTTAATAAAAAAAAACCTTCATTTAAAAACTGCATGTTGGGTGATGTTTACTCACAAAAAGTGGTTCGTCGGTATACCATCGTTTGTAACTCCGTATATTGGTATCGGCCCGAAAAAACCTTTATGCGGGGGTCCAGGGCTCTAGTAAAAATGAAGAAAATGTGTCAAAACTGTAACAGTTTGCCTTTAAGTTAAAAAGTGTTTGAAATGTATAAACAATCTACAACATATATGACTGGATTTTATAAATCAATTCTTACTATATTTATCTTCTTAATTTCTAGTGCATTGCTGTAGTTTTTTGTTTTAATCACGTAAAAGAGGTTTCATTATATTCATAGTACAGGTGGATCTCGGATCTTCAATACTGGGGCTGACAAAAATCCTCAAGAAAGGGAGAAGGGGGGGGAGGGGGGGGGGGGGGGGGGGGTGGGTATAAAAGGGTGGTGGGGGGGGGGGGGAAGAGGCGAGGGGGGGGGGGGGAAAAAGGAACAAAATGTCATGAAAAAGTTTACATTTTCATTCTTAAACTGCCAATAAAAAGTTGACCCGACAACTTGTGAAATGTCGTTCTCCATCTGTGGTGTTAAAAAAAATAAACTGTGTATTACAGGTGAGCGATAGCATTATTTATTAGTGTTAACCCTTAGATGCATGAATGTTTCACCAATCATTATTACATATTCGGGTCTTTAGCGACCCAGACCTATATATCCAGTACGGATGGATCTCTAACTGCTGCAATAGCAAAAAACTCTTGATATTTTAAGAACAATTACAGAAGAATAAAATGAAGTATATTTCGTTACCTTTTGAAACTTAAAAGGGTTCAATTTGAGCAGATGATTTTACCATCGCTGTCATCGTCAGAGCGCACTTCCACAGTACATTCAGCATCTGCCTCATATTCACGATCTCAACCATATTCTCAAAACTATCTTTTTCAATTACTTCATATTCAATATTTTGATCAATGGCAGCGTATTCACCACATCCAGCATCAGATGACAGTGACATTTATATTCCATTGCATAGTATATTATTTGCTCTGCAGTAAAGCCATTCAAGCCAGTTAAAGTTTTGCTGATGATATTATTTGTTTTAAGCCTGCGGTAATTATGAGTGAAACGTCACGTCATCATTGTGTATCAAACAGTGCCACCTTGAGGAAAAAAGATGCATTGCACATATTGAGTCATCAGATATGTAAATATAGTTGTGCAGGAAAAAATACATTTACATACCTCAGGTCTCTAGCGACCCTATACACTTTAAAAAATGTATCAGAAAAAGGGCTTCTTTATTAAATTTTTTTCTTGTTAGAATTGTTTTAATGAATAGATTGAGTAATACTGAGTTGATGCTCACTTAAAAAAAAATATAACATCAAGTTAGAGAAAGATGTGTCCCGGGTCCTTAAAGACCGTATGCATTTAATGGTTAATTCATCACTGCCATAATATAGAAACATTCCCAGAACAATCCTCACCTGTCACTTTTTCAGGCCTGAGTCATCCCCCACCGATCACCGATCAACTGACCGAAATCATCTTCTGACAATACAGTTATGTGAACAGTCCTGTGTGAACGAATTACATGAATCCATTAAGCAATTCATCAGAGAACTTAAACGGACTTAATAATACATCAATACTGGGTCAGGAGTGCTCGAGTCAGTAATGAATGCCTGATCCCGACCAAGAGAAAAAGAAAGTCGAATTTTTCATCCTCCAGTAGGACTCTGTCCATCATTAAGTAGGGCTGTGCGATATATTGAAGAAAAATGCGATATGCGAAACCTTGTTAAAAAATGCGATATTCGATATGCGATATTGCTTAAAGTGTGTAAAATCTATTTAAATTATATTTTAAAATATTTTAAAATGAAAATTACATAACCAACTTTTCAAATTTTTTCTTGGAAAATAAAGAATCACTATAACTTCTGAAAGTGACCAGCAGTGTAAGCATTACTTAAAAAGTAATGTCACAAATCAGAAAATGTAATTTAACATCAATGTGAACATACAAAA
The DNA here is from genome assembly GCA_018155175.1 of Sinocyclocheilus anophthalmus. Lineage (NCBI taxonomy): Eukaryota > Metazoa > Chordata > Actinopteri > Cypriniformes > Cyprinidae > Sinocyclocheilus > Sinocyclocheilus anophthalmus. The sequence continues at coordinate 29,627 of JADLZN010008971.1, forward strand.
AAAATGATGACACACTAATTTATAGCTGTAACTTTGTCTTTTCCACACATTGTAAGTACGTACACAATTCAGAGTACCCACAGCAAAAACTATAGTCCTGAGAGGTCAAACATGATTAAAGGCAAGTGAACAGTCAGTAAAAGAAAAAAAATAACTATAGCAATTCTCTGCTATATGCCTCGAACTAAAACTTTGACCTTTTGATTTAAGTAGCCTATTATTAAAATGATAATGATATCGCACGCTGTTGCGATATGCATATTGCGGTATTTACATTTGCGATATTTCGATATATCATGCAGCCCTAATTTAAAGTACATGGGTAATTGCTCAAATCTCACTAATGTGTGTTTATCGCAAGCTGTACCCATCATCAATCAGGTTCAGTGCCTCATCGCACTACAAGGTACATAATGAGAATAAGGTAATGATACAGTTGTTCTGAAGGCCTTCACTAAAGTGAGGTCATGATGTCAGCTCAGAAACTTCAGAAATTATCAAGCGAAAATGAAGAGTAATTGAACAAGACATTTCATTCACTTATGCAGAAGATGAAATCTGAAAACACTGAAATACCCAAAACTTTAAAAAAAAAATCCATGCAGTGACTGGATTAAAATGATCAGTGACAAGAGACAGTAGAAAGCTATACAATCTAAAATTAAAACCAGGCAATTATTTAAAATGTGTCCAATTAAAGAGAATATTTTTGTGTCATTTAAGACTGAAGTGTTTTTGGGTGCTTTCACACTAGCACTTTTGGTACGCACCCGGGTTCGATTGACGTCAGAGTTCGGTACGTTTGGATCATGTGAACAAGGTCTTCCGAACTCGGGTGCGCACCCGCGAACCGTACCCGAGTCCGCTTAAAAGGCATGGTCTGGGGTACAGTTCAGGTGAACTCTGGTATGGTTCGCTGCTGGTGTGAATGCAATCGTACCAAATCGCGGAAGTGAACCGCTATTAATGATGTATTATTTGATAAAAATTTGTGTGTTTCACTCACTTTCCTGTCGAGCATGACTGACGCGCTGCAAGCAGAGAGCTGTATATCTCATTTCTGTTCACCTTCAGAGTTCTCTAGGGCATTTGCAGTAAGGCAGACGTAACTGCCGTTAAGTACTGAAGCTTTGGAAACAAAACCAACAGTTCAAAAGCATAAATATAAAATTGAAGAGAGCAACGCTACGCATTTTGCCGTCTTCTCCTGTGCCTTCGTTACTAAGCAATGGGGTAAACAGCTGCTGGCTTGATGACGTAAACGAACCGCGGTTCGGACCCAAATAATATAATGTGAACACAGTCCAGCGGGGGCAGGGGGAGGGAGGAGCAATCGAACTCTGGTTCGGACCAAGCAATCGAACCAAGTGTGAAAGCACCCTTACATAAAATAATTGCATGCAGTGTCTTTTGACAAAATTCTATACGTTTAGCAATGTGTGAGATGATTTAAAGTGGAAATTTGGTCAGCGGGTTATGAGAGAAATAAATGAGGTGCACAGTGGTCAGATCCATGTGGAAAATGTCATCATAGCAGGGTGTGTGTGGTTCAGCTCTATGGCAGGACACACCTTTACTTTATTGACATTTGCCTTCTTTTACAAACCCAACAGAAGACAGGATGAGCCTGACTCTACAGCCTCTATAACCTTAACAAACTGTTTCCATCACCCCGTTTTTATGCACATTTTGAAGTACTGTATCAGAAATGAGCGATGGAAGCTCTTTTTGGGAAAAAGGGTGGTTCGCTTGAGGTGGTCTTCGACTTGTGCGAAAAAGGGTTAATGCGAATAATGGGAGATGGAACATGCATATGCCAAATAAATTCCTCCACGCACATAAAAAAAAGTCATGTGACTTTGCGCGATGGGATGGGATAACTTGACTAACCAGCGGACTGATCTTGTTGCACAGTAGTGTTGCCACTGTACCAAAATTTCAGTATTCAGTACCAATACCAGTGAAAATCCACGGTTCTCAGTATCAATTTCGGTACCATAATTGTAATCTTAAATGACTGCGTTCCCAAACAGCAGGCATCCTCCTCCGAAAACAATGAATGCATTTATAGTGTTTCGTCTGCAGTAAGTAATTTATTATATATGAAAATTATTGTATTCAGTGGGTTCTCCTACATTTCTAAGTGATATTTAGTGCCAGTTTAACAGGAAGTAACGATTTTGTTTTCTTTGACTCACTGGATGGAAATGGTGCTTATTCGCAAATGTTTTATGCAATATTCCAATTTTGCACACAAGTTAAATTTGCAACTTCGGATGGAAACAGTCAACATGTCTTTTTTTTTATTTATTTTTTTACTTTTTGGGCATTTCTATCAGAAGGCACTGAATGTCATTAACACCAATTTAATCAAATAAATGTTCAAACATAATATAGCAATAACATAATAATACAATACATATATGGTTGTATATGTTCTATATGTTAGCGGATGTTTGATTATCTAGGAATTTTGAGTGTATTCTTCATAGCCACTGATTTTAGTCAATTTATAGTTATAGAATTTATATTTATATATTTTTTTCTCTCTGACAGCAACAGGTCACTAGGGTAGCTGAGGAGGCACCTGTATAACTAGATAAGCCTAAAAGAACAATGACATATCAGATGTTACCAAAAAAAAATCCCTGAATAATTCATTATGGGGTACTTTTGCCCCCAAAATTTGAGGCATTTTCTGTGGATCAAATTCAAGGAAAACCCCACCAGAAAAGCAGTTTTCCCTCACTATATTCTCTTTTTCTTAATAACTCTCTACCTTACATTGTGTACAAAACAATCACTTTGCATCTTCTAAAACAGTGTACAAATACAATAGATGGAGGCAACGTTTCTGTGGCATCTCAGGAAGTGTGTTGAGGTGGATGCATGCATTTATGTACAAGTGTGTGCATGCGTGAGTGCTGAAAAGGTGCCATGCTCACCGTAAATTTCTCCATTGTAAATGTGAGAAGTGTCATAGGGAATCTCTACTCCAGAAACTTCCACCTTCAGATCGGGAGCGAAGAGAGAGGTGTCCCTCTTCATCCGAAGGTTAAAATGCCTGATAAAAAAAGAGAGAGAAAGAGAACAAGATTAATGGACTGTGAAGTTGCCCGTGAGTGTACATACAATGTGTCCCAACAGAGGTGGATACAACACACACCAAAATACTACTAGTCTGAGCCAAGTCAGAATAAGAGTCATGATGCAGAGCATTACGAATACTGAGATAACGGAGGAATAAGGGAAATCTGACAAACAGCATTTCTCACTGCCAAGACTACTACTTTTTTTCCCTCATTTACCAGCATTTATAATCAAATCATATCTTCCCTTCAGATTTTTCCATTTCCCATTGGCACATTTGGTCATTAGGATTTTCTAGAACACTAGGAGCTGGTAAGTGATTCATAATGATTCAAAATGATTCATCTGGGTTATTAACTTGACACACTTCTACATGAAGATGCTCCGACATGTTGAAATTTATAATTGAGCGTGTGCTGGATGTCTAGTTGAAGACATTATGGATTCATGAGAAGAAGAAAAAAAACATTGAGTAAAAGAATGTCCACACCAAGAATGATAACCATAAAGATAAAGATAACTGTATTAGCATCCACACCAGAGCACAATGAAGTTTTATTTATTCTAAGCATGCACTGCAGTTTTGTCCTCTGCTACTTTAAATGCTCAAGCTCTTTAAAACAGGAAGGAAAAAATCGTTCTGGTTCAACATTATCATTCCTCGTTATAGTTATGATGTGGGGATTTCGCTACTCTTGAAAATATTCAAACTATTATTATAGCTTTATAGTTATCTTTACAGTTATCATCCTTGGTGTGCCTTAAGATTCCATCATCAAACCCAGAAGCAATCTGCAGATACAAATTTATATGCTCAAAATGTTGGGATATGTACAATGGATTTAAAGTACCTCACTCCTCATAACAGCCAAAACAACCATCAAATCTGCCATATTTTTAATAGAAAGGCAAATTCTATAATACTTTTTTCATATACCGTTCATTTTCTTTGTTTAAAAGTTCTGTCTAATCTTTTATTAGACAGACTGTTATACAATAACCGTAAACTATGAAGATAGAGTCTGCTTTCTCTAAGGTGCTGATATTCTTATTGCCATTTTCTGCTTTATAAAATCTCAGATATATTTATTTGAGATATATTTACAAAAAGCCAAATATATAATAATTATTATAAAAATACTATATTTAATAAAAAGCCAAAGATCGACATGGCGGATACAATTCATTGCCCAAATATTTTTAATAAATAACCATTGCAAAGGGTGGGGAAATGTATATAGCGTAAACGTTATAATTCCCACAGAGATTTTTGCAGGTACTGTGTGTGCCCAGATTACATCAGTCATTTGTTTGGTTGACAGCAGAGAGAGGAAAATAAATGTCTTGCTCTGATGAATGGCCTGGACCACCCTGCAGTCATGGATTACCTCAGGAAAACAGGATCAGGGCATCACCATGCTCGGCAGCTGAGCCTGGTGTTTGTGTGTGTGAAGCTCTTGTCTCTAATACATCAGAGGACTAAAGGAGCCAGACAATAGCCGTGGACAAGATGTGCCTCATCAGGGGAGATTTTAATCATGTTAGCTTGAAAAAAGGCATTACCGTAATGGGGAAAAACACCACAGTATTGACCTGAAAAAAAAACCCTACAAAGCTGAATTTCATAAGAGGCTCAGTACAGGAACAGGAAGACTCGAAGCCAAAGGGGCGGACCCATGTCCCTGTAGTAAACACTCCTAGTGATGAGCATAGCAGCTCAGTGCTCCACCCAGGATTGGTTTGACCTTTGTGCAGGTGAGAATCACTGCCAACATACGCTAGTACTGTCATGAGGAAACTGAGAACAACAGTGAAAGATAGAGAAAGTGTAGGAGGAAAAGAAGAGAGAGGAATCTAAAGGACAGAGAGTCCTGGAGGGAGAATAGGCAGGTGGAGGAGGTCAGGCCATTCTCAGAACTCTCTAATTAAAACTACCCTTCACACACACACACCTAAATAAGGACACAGACATCTACAGTTTTTTATGCACAGGAAATTCTAATTATTATAGACAACCCCTAATCAAAGTGTAGCCACCTAAACTTACATACATTTAGACTACACAGCTAAACGAGAAATGAATGAGATGAGATCTAAATGAGAACATCCCATAGACTTCTATTGTTTTTATGTATAGCTAGGTATAAATACTATATTCTCACCTCAACCCTTTTTATTACCAACTCAAACCTGAATGAACGTTTGTTATCAAACAAACTTGTTTAGCATGAGTAGCATCATCAACTAATTGCTTATTACAGAGAGACAGTTCACACATAAAAGAAAATTGTCATCAACTGACCCTCATGTTGTTGAAAACCAGTTTAACTTTATTTCTTCTGTGGGACACAAATATGATTTTTTTTTTAAATTGTACCGCTTTCTCTTTTCAAGAAAAATAACATTGAATGATTGAGGCTTTCAAGTCTCAAAAATGGCACGAAAAGCAATATCATAAAAGTATACAAAAATAATTTTGGACATGAAAGTGATTAATTCTTTTTTAAACGGTAACTATTCCTTTAGATAAGAGATTTTTGGGGCATACACTGATTCTAATTTGATTTAAACTTGTTAATATTGTGGCAGACTTTCACTTGGAAGTAAACATAACAGCATACAGTACAGATTCTCTAGTACAGAAGGACATTAGGAGTACTGAAGAACATGTATGTTCATACCAATTCATACAGTGTCACTAACCAATGCATTAACACACAAAAGACACGCATACCTCAGAGCAGGCACTGACAGGTAACAATACCTACCATTTATGGGGGGCACAGTAGCAGAGATTAGAGGAATGAGCATATTACATGTTCTTTCTTGTAAGATCCTGTGAAGTGTTACACTCAGACAAAAGGAAGTAGTGCAGGAAGTCTCAAAGTTTTCACAACTTACAGCCAGAGAATGGCATTTTGCACAACAAGTTTAAATGAGATCACTTATGAGTCAATAAACGAGTCAGACGTTTATAAATTCAGAGAATCATAAATTAAAGAATTACACTTCAGAGGAGCTTAATCATTTATGCTGGTATAAACACAATAAGACACGGATGATTTCATATTTGCACTGAAGCGCTTCGTACTTTTCAGTATGTGCCTCGGATCATGAACAACACCCACCATCTTATTCAAACTTCCATGGTGGACATTGGGCAAAATCCCCACACACAAGTGCTGTCTACACCTCGTTTAGCCACATGAGTCACAGTGGAGACCACAGAGCACAACATTTCCCCCAGTCCTCAGAAACATTGTCTTTGCTAATCATGTAAAACCAAGGCAGGCCTTTAAAAAGAAAGTAAAACCCAACAGTGGTGCTTTCAATATCCCCATCTCTGGTGCTTCTGCAGGTGGAATGACAAAGCGTTAAAAAAAAAAATTATCATTGTCCATATGTTCTCAGCAGTTAGGGTTATTGTCCCACTCTCAAGTTAAAATGGTTTCCTGTTTTGGTTCTATTCATAAAACATGCAAGAGAATGCCTGTTTAAATACAAAGCATTCTACAAAGCATAAGAAAATAAAAGAAAGCAAAGAAAACAACAACGTAAAAAGTAAACTTGGATGCACAAACTTTCCATTTTCTTTTCCAATTATACTTAGGTTGCATTTCAAGTGCATTTCATCCCGCTGATGCACATGGAATACTGTACTAAAATATAATCTAAAAGAGTTACATTATTAGATTGCATTTACGGTTGTTCTTCTGTAAGAAAAGCTTTACTAGTTTTAAAGGGGTCATATGACGTTGCTAAAAAGAACATTATTTTGTGTATTTGGTGTGATGAAATGTGTTTGTGGTTTAAAGTAAAAAAAACACATTATGTTTCACATACTGTACATTATTGTTTCTCATATGCCCCGCCTTTCTGAAACACGTCGATTTTACAAAGCTCATCATTCTGAAAAACGAGGTGTGCTCTGATTAGCCAGCTATCCAGTGCGTTGTGATTGGCCGAATCCCTCAAGCGTGTGACGCAAATGTTACGCCCTTAACATACTGTGATGCCCTGTCCAGACGGAGCGACGAGACAAAAAAAAAAACAAAAAAAAAAAACCTTAAAACCCATTATAAACGAGACATTTGTTGCATCCAGTGGGGACATAATTACAGATTATAATGAATTATACGGGCTTTTAACGAGTGGCATTTTGGATCGGAGAAATGACAAACAACAAGCGCTACTCTACACTGTTCAAAACTCACATTTGAATCAACAGTGGCAAATTCTTTAAATATAAAAAAAATGTACAGTCTGTGAGTCAGAACAGCCGGCATTATAGTATACTCTACCAGGCTTGAGGAAACAGCCCACGCCCCCCCCCCCCCCCCACCCCCCCCACCCCCCCCCCCCGTCTCCATAAAATGGTGCCACAATATGATATTTGGGTTGAACTGTCTGGAACGTGTTGTAAATACAACTAACACTGATTTCTACTCGGGTCCTCTTTCGATTTCACAACGAAACACAGCGTACACATGGCGCCTGGGAGCGGCTGCTGGCGGATGCGACGAAGGAGTGGCGCGGGATGCGGCAACACATGTGACGACCCGGGCGGAATCCACTTCGTTCAGGTGCAAGCCGATACGGCGATCCAACAGCACTAAGTTGATGTATTCCTCGTGAACCAGCACGGATCAGGCTCCAAGCATGACGAAACAGATATCAATCCCTATTTTGGAAGGCCAAACACAAAGTAGTTTCGCTTTCACAACGAAACACAGCATCCTTCCAGCGACATGGCGGCGGCGGCAACAATACTACAGCGAGAATAAAAGTTACGCCTTCTTTCTTTGCATGAACATTTGGGCGGCATTATGCAAATCTTCCCTCATCGTGACGTAGACATGTGGGGGCGTGTTTAGAACGAGCCGTTTTAAGTAGGCGTGGCTTAACTTTTATAAAGAATATCTCTTTGGATTGAGACTTTAGTCTTTGCAACTTTACAGATCTTCTTTATGCACCAAGAGCTTGTAACACTTCAAAGAGAAAGGAAAAATTGAAATCAGATCATATGACCCCTTTAAGTTAATTATTAATAATAATTTCCTTAATAACAGAATTTTCTCTATTTTAAAAGCACTAAAAGGATTGTTAATGGAACCATTAAGCCACAGGAATCATTAAGAGGAATCAGAACCGGAACCAGAATAATTAATTTCCTTTAAGTTTCCCATCCTCTGAGATACTGACTTTTGGTCAATCCTACCCTGGGTCAAGACAGTGCTAGATTAGAAAGCAACTCAGCAGCCGCTGTTTGCTTCTCATACAAATTAGCAGCATTTCCACTTATCATTACTGCAGAGGGCTATATTTATCCTCGTGATGACAGGAAGGCAACATCTGGGAAAGCAGTGTGTTTGTAAGCCATTAAGTACAAGCAATCACAAAAACCTGAACTCAGCAAATGCAAGGCACACATGAAATCACAAACTCATACACAAAGAGAACAGGATTCCTACTCTACAAAAATAGTTGTGATAAGAGAAACAGAAGAGTGTTAAAGATGCAATTATTATGGGCAAAAATTAATTTCATTCTACAGCCCTAATATGCAAGCAGACGGCTGATCATAATTTTAATGGGTCTCACCACCAACAGATCATTAGACTCTGATAGCAGCACTCGACCTCAGAGCCAAAAGAGACAGCCCCCTCATCAGCTGAGCACCAACAAGCCTTCATTAGCTCCACAGTAAATCACTGCATTTCACTTGCAGTTGTCAAGCGCCCAGCAAACTCCTTTGTTTGAACATCCCAAAAGCCAAAGGGAGGCATCTAGGTTCCCACTGTGATCTTTTGTCCCTCGATGGTGTCACTTTCACTGCTAAAGGCAGTTCCAGGAATATCCCACCCCATCCCAGTCAGACCCAATTTAGTCCAAGCGGCATGTTCAATGTCATTACCCAGCACTCAACACTTTCAATTACGTTTACAGTAACGCATCTGAAATTAATGACATCCCCCACCGGCTCAGCCCCCTAATCTGAGTATAACTGGATTTCTGATGCAGGGTAATGATGTTTATTTAAAAAAAAAAAAATGACGACGCCAAAAGCAAAGACTGCAACTATGTGAGTCTATAAGGCCAGAGTGATACAGCAACAGGATATTTACTGAGTACATGATGCTCCTTTTGTTTACTACAGAGTGATAAAGGAACGCTTTACTAGAGTGCTCTATGACAGACGGGAGATGGGGGCGGTAAACAGCAGGGAATTCTGAGTGCGAGTGAGTCTGTGTGAGGGAAAATGATAGGCACTGACAATGAAACAGCCTTTAAAGAGCAAGCAACTGAAAGAGAGGGGGAAGAATAAAGAATAAAGGTTGTTAAAGATGACGGTGAGAGATGGCAACTGAATTAGGTCAGGACAGAGGAGGTAAGCGCTAATGAGAAGAACATCCCTACATTACGCAACTGCCTGACTCACTGACCTGATCTGGGTCTACCTGCCTTAAATGACACTCCTCAACAACAACAACAACAATAATAATAACAAATGATATTTTTTAATGACTTGACTATTATTATTATTAACAATAATACAAATATTAAATTAAATTATTAATAATACTATAACCACCATCCTATAAACCTGACACACAATTTAGAAAAAAACAGTGCAGTGCAGCCAACTCACTCCATCTATACTGGGATGAATGATCTCCAGAAAAATTGAGCAGGCAAGATGACCGAATGCACACTGCTAGGGAGATAAGAAGTCTTTGAGTGAGTTTGGATTGCTTCTCTAGGGGCAGGGGCAGGTTGTGAATCACAGCAGAAATCAGGGCACTGGCATCTCTGAGCTGGACTTTGGCTCAACTGTTTGCCTCTCCTCCTGTCCTTCTCTCCTCTTTAAAGCTACCTATTTTTACCACACTCCATTCTAAGGACTCATTACTGAGACACAGATTTGCCCATCTGGCTGCTGGAGGGCTTTACATACGTACCCTTGCTCTATGAGTACACAAAAACCATGAAAATAGGGAATGAATCGTCAGACGCCAGAGAAACCATTGATCCTGCAATGCATAGTGCGCCTGAATCAACTTTCCTTGCCAGTCTGTCGGTGTTCAATGCTGCATGCCACACAGAATCAATACAACAGAATTAATTGCTGACTGCACCACTGCGGGCAAGAGCAAAGCACTGGTGAGAAATCTGATTCCTAGAACTGAAATGTGATTAATTAGACAAAATTCAACTCAATTAAAAGATATGTTTTATAAAATATGAACTATTCTGAAGTAGCTTCACAAAGAAAACTGCCTAACGATCCCCAGTGAGACAACCAAAGGCAAAAACCCCTGAAGATGTTTAGGTAAAAACAAACCTAGTTCAAACATCTGTAAATAACAAAACTAAACTGAAATTTTAAAACAAGCCCCAAATCAAATAAATAAGTAACACAAATAAAATAAATCTCTTCATATAAACAAACTAAGGCTTTGTCAGTGCTCTTTCAATTGAAAATAGAGGCAGGCACACCATGAGATTATACTCATGATCCAAACAAAGATGCTGCACACGTGCAACATGAGCAGTTTTTAATCTAAATTTCATTGTATAATTTCGAAATTTGAAGCAAAAACAGAATGGTCTGAATTAAGGGGTGAACTGCATAAAAAATATCTGCATGAAACTGAAACAGCAGACGAGATGCAGATTCACTCTCTGCCAGCAGGCAGCGCTTAAAGCGTTTCCTTGGTTTCTGCTGTGAAGAAAGCAGTGCTGCACTAACAAACTTTAATATGCATTATACAGAGGCAATAGGAAAAGAAAAAATACCATCTAAACTTTTCTAAAGTAAGTTCCCCTCAGACATACATTCATATAAACTCCTACCCCTAATTGAATCGTGATTTGGTTAGCATCTGAACCGATTTGAATCGTCAGATATTTAAATCGACTTTCAACCGGCTCGAGGTTAATCGTTACATCCCTAACTACCACACAAACTCATTCGCTTTAAGAAATACTTTGAAAATGTCAATTTTAATAAACTAGAACCTTCATCACAGAGAATGTACACAAAATACACACTTATAAGAAAACCCTCTTGATCTCAATTCCATTTCCTCGTAACAACAAAAAACAACATGCACCGTTTAAAACAATAAATAAAATGTATTTCTTCTCGCAGTCTGTGGTCAGGAGACCTGCTGTGATCTCTCAGCACTTCCTTTGTTATTTCAGCCACCTGTGTGCTTCCAAGTCCCGTCACTGTGATCAATAAGAACGTATGGACAGCAGATGAAACCCCTCAAAAAACGTGAGTTTTTGTGTGGCAGGACATCTGAAGAGCTCTGCAGGGCTTCTAAGAAAAAAAACAAAACACAAAACATCCAAAAGCTGAAGATCACAGTCAGAAAAACACAGTTTGTTGCTCATTGATTGCTTCCAAAACCAAAGAAAACAAACAATATGTTTCATAGTGTGTAACTGAGCATTACATTGCTGAAGAAGAGGCTGAAATTATTAAAACTAATAATACAGACTTCTCTCACAGAGATCTTATTTGGATCACATGCCCAAGACTAATTTTTCAGGAATTTCAGGAGAATGTAAGGAGAGACTGTGTTCATACTCAACTTTTCCTAATCTCTCTGTTCTCTGAGCTCACATGAGGGTGTGAGAGGGGAGATATGCATCACATGAAGACCATGTGACCCGCCTGCCCGTTTGGCAGAAGAATGTAGGCTGTTTATGCACCCCCCCCACACACACACACACACTCATGACAACAAAAACATGACACCACCGGTCTCCTGGTCTGCATGTTCTTAGTATAGTTATAAAAGGCTGATATCATTACCACTTCTGCAATTACAGGGGGTACGGAAAGTATTCAGACCCCTTCAATTTTTCTCTTTGTTATATTGGAGCCATTTGCTAAAATCATTTAAGTTAGTTTTTTCCCTCATTAATGTACACACAGCACCCATATTGACAGAAAAACACATAATTCTTGACATTTTTGTAAATCTATTAAAAAAGAAAAACTGAAATATAAAATGGTCCTAAGTATTCAGACCCTTTGCTGTGTGACACTCATATATTTAACTCAGGTGCTGTCTATTTCTTCTGATTATCCTTGAGATGGCTCTACACCTTCATTTGAGTGTAGCTGTGTTTGATTATACTGATTGGATTGATTAGGAAAGCCACACACGTCTATATAAGACCTTACAGCTCACAATGCATGTCAGAGAAAATGAGAATCATGAGGTCAAAGGAAATGCCTGAAGAGGTCAGAGACAGAATTGTGGCAAGGCACAGTTCTGGCCAAGGTTACAAAAAAAATTTCGCTGCACTTAAGGTTCCTAAGAGCACAGTGGCCTCCATAATCCTTAAATGGAAGACGTTTGGGAAGACCAGAACCCTTCCTAGAGCTGGCCAAACTGAGCTATCGGAGGAGAAGAGCCTTGGTGAGAGAGGTAAAAGAACCCAAAGATCACTGTGGCTGAGCTACAGAGATGCAGTCAGGAGATGGGAGAAAGTGGTAGAAAGTCAACCATCACTGCAGCCCTCCACCAGTCGGTGCTTTATGGCAGAGTGGCCACGACGGAAGCCTCTCCTCAGTGCAAGAAACATGAAAGCCCACATGGAGTTTGCTCCAAGATGGTGAGAAATAAGATTCTCTGGTTTGATGAACCAAGATGGAAACTTTTTCGGCCTAATTCTAAGCGGTATGTGTGAGGGAGAAAAAGGCACTGCTCATCACCTGTACTAATACAGTCAAACAGTGAGCATGGGTGGTGGCCAGAATAATGCGTGGGGTGATTTTTAAGCCTGCAGGGACAGGACGATGGTTGCAAACGAGGGAAAGCTGAATGCGGCCAAGTACAGGGATATCATGGACAAAAACCTTCTCCAGAGTGCTCAGGACCTCAGACTGGCCGAAGGTTTACCTTCCAACAAGACAATGACCCTAAGCAGACAGCTAAAATAACGAAGGAGTGTTTTCACAACAACTCTGTGACTGTTCTTGAAAGGCCCAGCCAGAGCCCTGACTTAAACCAATTGAGCATCTCTGGAGAGACCTAAAAATGTCTGTCCACCAACGTTTACCATCAACCTGACAGAACTGGAGAGGATCCACAAGGAGGAATGGCAGAGGATCCCCAAAAAAAACTTGTTGCATCTTTCCCAAAAGGACTCATGGCTGTATTAGATCAAAAGGGTGCTTCTACTAAATAAGCAAAGGGTCTGAATACTTAGGACCTTGGTGCTATTCAGTTTTCTTTTTACTAAATCTGCAAACAATCGTCAAAACAAACCTTCTGTGTTTTTCTGTCCAATTGGGGTGCTGTTGTAAATTAAGAGAAAGAAAAATTAATTTAACGGATTTGTAGCAATGGGCGCAATTAACAAAGAGTGAAAAGTAAGGGGGACCTGCATACCTTTCCGTCCCCAGTTGTATATTTGAATGGGAAAAGAAATATCTCATGCGCAATATCAAATTTTAAGTTCTGGCTCAATTTGTACTGAACAACGGGCCGTTTTATAGGCCTGCGGAAACGAGAGTAGTGATGAGACCTGGTACACAAAAAAATCACAATCGGCAAAGTTCAGGCCACACTGGCTCGGAGTTAAGGAGTCAGCGTATGTTGTATGCGATTTATATATAATCTGTGCCTTAGTTTAATGGTGGTGGGATAGTTCCAGCTGTGTTGAATAAATTGTAATTCAGTTCCACAATAAAATGGATTTGTTTTGTTTCAGACAAACTTTCCACCAATATTAAAAAACTATGCATTGGCCATGCCTTTATGTAAATTGCCTTTATTTAAGTTTGCTATAATGATTGTAAAAAAAAAATGCACTTTTGATTTTGGATCTCTTTTAGCACCCTAACTTACTAATTATTAAATCATGAGTACTACAATAATCATACATTTAATTAGTTTCAGCAGAAATTGACAATCTTATAAGTCTTCCCAGCTCTTCTACAGCATTTCTAGAGCAACAGCAATACTTCCACTGTTTAGAGTTTCTTTCTTTCTTCCTTTCTTTCTGCTCATTAAAATTTTCCATTGGCTATAATCCTTTATATAATATTTTATGTAATCATGCAAATAATGATAAATCATCAATGATTAACAAAGAGCATCAATTACAGTTTAATATGGGAGCAAATTATCTTTAATGGTTTTAAATGACTGGGGTCTTAGAAGACAATCCTCTTGCTTTAGGGGACAATTTTCATTTAAAATTTCATTAGCCAATGTAATTCCATTTTGAATATCAGCTTATATGAGTACACACACATGTGGTGTTAATTAAAGGGAAAAAAGCTTATGAAACAAGCACAGATATTTTGTCTTTAAGGAAGACTAAAGACTAAAATAACATATATAATATGTCAATATATACAATCTAATATACAGTTAAACATTTTAATACGAATACATATGAAAATGAATTTTTTTTGAAGCAGTCACTAGCATAGTGCAAAATTTGGCTTATAAAAAACAAGCTATTTGTAATAAATTGCAAATGAGTTTGACTAGCTACATGAAACGCTAAGTACTGTAACCTTAATATGCATGATTTTAGTTAATAAACAAATATGTTTGAAAGTGTGTATTCACATGCAGGCACTCATCTGCATCTTCTTTTATTCACAGCAACAAAACATTTAGACTAAAATAAAAGTCCCCACACAGAAAACACCAGATACCTCTGTGGGAAAGCAGGGCTGGCTAAGATCCTGAAGTCAAATAATACTGCATCTATCACTGAACTCACTTAAACAAACAAGTGAGTTCATCCACAGTATTGAGGTGGGCATCTGAAGCCCAGCCTGCTAGTTCTGAGAGCTGGGGGCAGGAGCCAAATGACAGAGGTAATTCTCTCTTGACCTTTTCAGAGACTAACAAACCTCTTAGTAATTCTACCTACATGAACTTGGTACTGAAAGGAGAGACAGAAAGAGGTACTGACAGAGAGAGGAAAATATATCTGAATCCGATCAGATATCACATATTATAAACTGAAGAATCTGTCCTCTAAAAAACACCTGCAGTGATTAGAGCAAGTCCATTAGTCTCCAGAAAGACCGTCTCTACAGCCTACGCTAGAAAAGCAATGAGTGGCATGCTGCCAGAAGTGCAGCATCAGCGTTTAGCAGAGACAGAAACATCACATCAGAAACTCAATAAATAAACCTCACACACAAAGACAATTATTTAATGTGCTGGTTCACCATGTGTCTGCTGACTGGTATATTTTTGCAGCCGGTGGACAGGAGGAAGAGGGAATTTTGTAGTGATCTTGGCTGTGTGTAATCAATTAAGTCAACACTAATATATACACTGAGTGGGTTATAAAATACAATAGTTATTTTTCGCTTTTAATAAGGTTTTTATGACCATAGAATTTTCAGAATTCATGTCACCGTGTCACTACCGAAGCGCCAAAACTAATACACCTACAAAAAAAAAAAGAAAACAGAGAAAAACAAGCTCTTTGAAGATAAGTAACTAATTGCAAAGCAACAGGACAATAAAATAAATAAAGAAAGCTACATACTTGTCTAAAAAAATAATCATTAACTGCATAGTTTCTCTGTTAAATTAAATTTATTTTATGCAGTTACAAAAAAGTATTCAGTCAAGCACTGAGGTTGTGAGTATACACCCACTATGATAAGCTAATTAGGCTATTGCCATACCTATTTTACAAAGCAATTGCCTTAGAACGCAATTGTGAGAACTTTGTATGTGGGCTGAATGATTACTTGCATTTGCGCTAATATCGTGCTTTGAATAAACATGATTTTCAATCGAAGATGGCTACACGATTACACTCGGTCACGTGTACACGCGTAGAGTCAAAGGTGTATGAATCAAAGTACGTTGAGAATAGCAAAGGAGATGACAACCACGATCGGTCAAAGCAGCGCTGCAGCAAGTCGAACACAGTCTAAGCGTCTTCAGAGGAAAGCATCCTAGTTGGGTACGCTACAGTGTTGTCAGTCCGCGGTTTGGGGAACCTCTTCCAAAAGACTTGTATTTTTACACCGCTGGAACGGGGACCCCCTCAGACATGCGATTGGGCTAGGTTTATGAAATAGAATTGCGAGGAGTTTTTGGTTGTGTAAACCTGGCAACCCCTGGCTAAACACCACTACACACGGAAATGTTGAAGCGGCTATATACATTCAACGTACTTCAAAACAGGCACATGAAATACTCAAGTCAGTAACAGGTTACAGTGGCATTTCAGTACTGAAGATGTGACCTATAAAATACTATATATAAGGTAGGTATATAGTTATATATATATATTCTTATTTATTTATTTTATATAGTCGTGGGTCTAAAGCCGTGGTCTCAAAGTGTTGGACGAATGGGAGCTTTGAGTGATGCAGGGGGGGAGCGGTTCTACAGCCAGAATTAAAGGGACAGCAGCCCCCCCCCACGCAAAACAGTCAAAAGGACGTAACTTAGACATTCGAGAGCATGGATCAGTTTGTGAAAGGAAGTAGAGAAAAGCCATAGATGAAGTCGCACAGGCCCAGGCAGGTGCTGGTCATTCAAAATCTAAATGCAGAAAACATGACGAGGCATATCTTGCTCTTGGTTTCACTCACCGTGTCTATACCGGACGCTTCAGTGCCGCAACAGCTCTACATTGGACGCGACAATGCGACCGTTGCAAATCATTTTAACTTAGTGTCAGTACATCATAAATAGAGGGGTTTTCGGGGTTTTGTCGTGTCGCGCCGCATCCAGTGTACATTGTACAGTGTGGTTCACTGACGGACCCTTTTCACAAGACCGTGATGACGTGTTTACATATGTTCATTACAGTGACTTTGAATTACCTAAAATAGTGTGGTAAAGCAACAGATTTGTTCTTATATTTCTGCAATCTACTTTAGTTTGTGTGATTTGTTACGGATGTGGTGTTTTCTTGTCTATTTAGTTTTTGATGTTTTGAGCTACGTCTGATGGCTTTTATTTTTGTCGCAGTGCTTTTATGTGTTGTTGTTTGTGGTTCGTTTTTATCATAATTATTACATGTTTACAAGGTTGGAAGTTCAACAAATCATTCAATATACTGTGATTGTAGTTGTTACATAAAAATGTCATTCATATCAATTCAATTCATGCATCACCTAATTCCATCGTAACATATAGGCCTGGCCTACAAAAAAGAACATTTATGTTTAATATCTAATATTGTGTTGGTCATACTAAACAATGATTTATAGCTTATCTTTGTTGAATAATACAGAACATAAAGAGCTTTTAAAAAAAAATTTGCATATTAAAATCGCAATATTGGTAAAAAAAAAATTGCTATTAGATTATTTTCCAAAATCGTTCACCCCTATTTGTATGTATTTAACAGTCAAAGTAACCACTGTTTATGAGACCAAACCAGCAAAAAATGCAAATCACAGGTTTCCCATAAGATCAAACTGATGTGAGCTGAAAAGCTGAAAAACATTCATAAAAATGACAAGCTAACCTCCTCTACCTTCCTGTTACTTTGACACTGATGTATACAGTTACTTCCCTAGAGGTTAAATCACAAACTCTCAGTTCAGCTTTGTTTATTTGGAGACTTTTTTTTAAATCAACTGAAAGATGACATAGCCAGTCTAAGCTTTTTGTCTTCCAAAGCCGTGCCAATACCTAAAGGCCTTGGGGAAGTTATGGGCAGCTGTCTTACTTCAGTATGCCATCATAAAGTTACCAGTCTAAACCCTCATTCATGAATAACTGGGATTCTATATCCATTGTGCCTTTGAGCTAGACACTTGAGTCTGGGTTACTCCAGAGGGACTGTGCCATAGATAATGTACTCCAAGTCACCTTGGATAGGAAAGTGACTGCTAATGTACGGCAATGTAATGCAAATACACTGTCATAGTCAGAACGAGCATCACTTCAACTCATGTGTGTGAGGGCCAGTGGCACTGCAGGAACAGTACAGAGATTACCTCACTTTTTCAGCGAGAGAAGTGATAAAAGGCAGACTGATCTGGGAAGAGATGAGCATATCAGTATTAGTCACAAGACTCACGCTGACTAGGCTCAAGTCATACGGTGATGTGTGACTCCCCATGAATCTCCTGCATTGTTAAATATTCATTCACTCGTAAGCCTCTCTGCTTCTGCGGAGGGGAATGAGTGCGGCTGTGGACTCACCTTGGAGAGATTAGCTCCAGGGCTCATTCTGTTCCACCTCTGGCATGATGCTCCACTGCGGCTTAAACCACTAATCCCAATAGGCAAAACACACTAAATGTACCCCCCCTCCCACACGCACTTGCTGCACTGCACTGCACTGCTCTCTTTCAAACAATACACTGTGTTCAGCCACAGACAACTGTTTTCAGGCACACCACCCCAAACACCAAGGCTTGTTTTATGCACTATCCAGCAATTAAATACAACACACTGGCTCTTTTCAAGAGATGGGACAGATGACTATTTGGGCCAGAGAGTATAGTCCCTACTGAACAAAACCCTCCTGAGACACGCATAAAAAAATATATATATTTAAAAAAATGTGTTACACTGGAGTTCATATAGGGAATCGCTGTATGCAGGAAAGTAGAAGGTTGTGTATATCACGTGACTCTTGTATTTTGTGATAAATAGCTTAGGGATCCACAATATATCTGTATCGTACTGATGATTGGTATTGGTTGATAAAGGATATACACTACGGTTAAATACTGTGGAGTCAGTTACAATTGTTAATGTTTTTGAAAGAGATCTCTTATCTTCACCAAGGCTGCATTTATTTGGTTACAAATACAGTAAAAAGTTTTTATTTTAATATTTAAATTGAAATATTTACTTTATATATAATTCGACTATATTCTTTCTCTTATAAATCATAAAATAATAAACATATATATGTGGTCTGTGTGATGTATGTCAGTGGCGTTCGTCCGTATAAGCTGGCGAATGGCCGTCTGAGAGAATGCTTTCACGGGTTAATAATTTAAAATGATGTTATCAATGATCCCTTGTCACTTGGAGAGGTGACGTAAAGCTTAATAAAGTGTGGGAATAGCATGAAAATTACTTATTTGAAAACAAACAGTATTATGTCAAATCTAAGTCGTTGTGGTTGCTTCAGGCGAGCAAGATTCTCCGCAGGCTTTCTCGCCTCCGCTCATTGCTATGCATATTCAGGATTTATAGCGCCGTTTCTCAGTGATTTGCTGATGCGGGCGATTTCGATGTGAGAGGTAAGCTGTCCGCGCACAAGCGCTCGCCCAGGCAGAAAAACTGGCGCTGTGCTGTCAGATATCGATTGCAGAAGAATTGACTAAAATATATGGAAAAAAAAACATCATAAACTGTATATTTTCAGCTAGACTTGTGTCGCTTGCAATTAAAGTCATTTTCTGATTTTATTGTTGTTTGCAACGTTATTGGCAATATTTTAAAGATATTATTATTATTATTATTATTTTATTTAATTTATAAATAGTTTTTTGTTGTGTGGTTTTGCATAGGTTAATTATCTGAGGACTCGGTCACCCGGGTGAGGTAGACACCCACCTATTCAGGGAGATTAATGAATGAATGATGCAATCGATGCAGAGACGTATAGGCGACGGGGAATCCCCCATCTCTGACATTACGTTCAAAAAGTAACTAGTATTGGCGTAAACAACCAGGACAGTTTGTTTTACTTGGAAAGCGCTGATTTTAGCTTCGTATATAACTACCTGAAACACTAGGGTTATTAGAAGGAGGATTGTGAGATAGAATTTACTGTGTGCAAATTATAAGGGGGGAAGGGCTAACGATTTTAAATAGACACCGGCCACGGGGTTTTCCTATTTGCGCATGTCTTACACAAGCAATGGGAGGGGGGAGGGGGGCTTAATTCTTATCATCAGCCTTACCCCGGTTAAAAAAAAGTACCGCTCGCCATTGGTGTGGGAACAATATACTTATATATATATATATATTATTATATATATATATATATATCAATAAATAAACATTCAGTTGTATTGCTATCATCTACCACATACTTAACTTTAACAAACACTAATAATTTAATAAACAAGTGTTAAATGGAATGTGCGCAAAGCTAAAATTAACAACCATTTTAATACTGTACACTATAGTGTTGTGAAGCTTAGATTCATTGTAAGCTTTAAAAACATTATTTTCAAGGCTTTAATATCGGCAACAGTGTCAGCCAGACTTTTAAAATTGGTGCATCCCTAAAATAAATTTGCCAATTTGATTTCAGAAACAATAAAAAAGTTAGTACCCTAAAATATTAATATGAAGGAAACTGATCTAAGGGCAGCTTATTTACATTTCATGAAGTCTGTCTGCTCATAAGCAAGGTTTATTAAATGCAAAAGATTCTCCACCCATAATTAATCTTCTCAGTAACACATCTTCAAATTAATTATAAGTGCAATTTTCTTTCACTTTAAGTTATCAGACATTCTCATGTAGCACTTACAGAAAAATTAATATATACAGCATCATCCAATGAGCACTTTAACCTTATTACATAATTAAATTCAGCATCCAAACGTCATACAGGGGCATGTTATCCGAATGCTCAGTTACATTCCCTGCTGCAGCATTCCCTTTCCGGCTCTAATGGAGGGCCCGCCCGCCCCCCCCTTTAATGTCGTCTCCAGTGCCCCCTCACGTAGACTCAAGACCGGAAGAAATAGCGACAGGAAAGATAGGTCCACTGCATATAGCACGGGGATGCCTACACCAAGAGATCCTGTTAGGCACAAAAAATACTTGGATGTCAACGTATTGTGCCAGGTAGGGAGTAAACAAAGGCGAGAGATGGACGGATGAGCACGCATGATAGCAGTGCAGGCACTCGTAGGCACTGCCAGAAGTATAGGAGGTTAATTGGTAATGTAAGAGGATTCATAGTCAACCTCCTTTCTGTTCTAGAATAGTGGAAACAGTTGCAGGCTGTCTACCGTGATACGTCGAACAAAGCTCCGGCATCACAGCACCGCACCTCACATACTACCTGGGCCGTTAATGTTTTGTTTTTCCTTTGTGTCAGATCTGTTTGAAGAGCCACGCACAAATGAGCGCGCTGTCGGACTGGCGTCCGTGTCAGCGGTGCGAAGCACCACTTTTAAATGGTACGGGAAATGGTTTGCGCAAATCGTCCCAGTACCTTAAGTCTGTACATTTGTGCTGGAACTAAAGCGCAAGTGCCGGACAACACACGATACGGGGACCTTTAAACATCAACCTGACTCAAACTGGCGCTCCCAAGAGACACGTGCCCGGTTTCACACATAAAGATGTACCTTCGATCGCATGCTTTGACGTTTGAGAACAAACTGGCGCTTCAAAAAGGAGAATCCACATTGATATCCAACAAGAGCAGGGAAAAGAAAGCCTGTGAGGCTCTGACAACAAGGACCGCACCATGTATTTACACCGAGATCTAAACGTGCACTAATGATGAGCCATTGAGAATGGAAATTTGCTATTTACAAGTTTAGAAAGAGCGTTTGCAACTAAATATAGGATGAGCCAAGACAACATGGTATCTGACATTAGATCGATAATGTGGGTACACAAAATGGACAAATTTATCAACTTAGTGTCATCCACTATTTTCTAATGTACACAATGACTGTATTCCGTAATGGAGTGAAATCCAAAGCTTGTGGCATACGGCATACACTGAGATAATGCAAGGCAGAACTGCCATATGGTAAGCTGCATGATCCTATTCAGTCTCACTTCCTAAGAGATGAGACCGAGAGAAGAGGAAACAGTAGCAGGACATGAGAACGATGAAGTGAAAAATGAAAGAACCGAAGGCCCTTGGGATGCTATTTTAGGGCTGTATGGCCTAAACACTGTTCACACACATCAGCAGGAGAAAGCAGATGGTTATGTAGGAATTGGTGTGAGAGTGTTTTGAGTGTGGCACTTGTACACGCATAACACAAAGAAGAATGAAAGTAAGACTAGGCTTAGGCAATGTGTGTTGTAAGTTGTACAGTGACTTTTTCTGAGCACATGCAGGGTCGTGAAAACGTCAGATTTAACAATATCATCCCTCCAAACAAAATTCGTTTGAAGACCTAAGATGTGCTACTAAACGCTCGAGAAAGAAACACTCAAATGTCAAATAAAAAACGACATCAAATACAAAGCACGTCATGTGAGGGACTTCACTAGGGCAGATTGGTTCACATTGTTCAATCACAGGAAACACACAGGAATGATCCGTTCTCATGCGTGAAGAAAGATTCTGTCAGTGGGCTTGCGAGGCTCGGTCTTCCTGGGGGGCATGTTTGGTCCTTGTTGTCATATAGCAGGCGTCCGAGGGAAACCTACTGCCATGGACACACGGGAGGTGGATCACACTCCTGCACACCAATGGGACTGTGCGCAGCCGAGTCTACTCCTTCCAGTGTCTTGCATGGCCTAATAACCCAAGACTATTCGTTTGAATGTTGTTATTTCATAGTGTTGTTAATTCGACATTGTCCCCCCCCTCCTGCGCTCGCGGTTCTTCAGGCGGTGCTTACGCTGGTCCCATAACAACGCCACGTCGACAGGCAGGGGGCCGTAGAGCTGAGGGCGAGGAGGGGTTCTGAATATCAGGCTGTATTAGAATCGAATATAGTTCAAGCTTTGTTGACAGGCCCTGTAAAAAAGTTGGCGTAAACACCCACCGACCCATGCATATAGGTTTACAGTCACAACAACGGAAACTTTTTCTCACGACAATGACTTACATGGAAGGCCATTGGCAGGCCATGTTTACAGTCATTGACGCGGCACCTAATATGTTCACATGCGATGTGTCGCTGGTCATTTGCATAAAGTTAAGCTCTGCTTTGTGCCACGGGTATCTTTTGCTTGTGTCAACGAAAAGCGCCAACTCTTGTTAAAAATGAATAATATCCCTTTGGACTGTAAAAAACTGTACAGATCAAGTTATTTTTCAAACGAATAATTCATGTAAGAATGTTAACAAAAACACAAGCTTTCCATTTCTGCTTTTAAACCTTATGATAAATATGCACAAAAGGCTTTCATGGGGAGAGGCTGTACATGTTTTGACATTTTTATTCAGACTGAGGTACGAGTTGAAATGATCTTCTGTGGTAATCGACATCAAGCTACAGATGCTGTAGAGGGTAACTTGTATTAAACCTGCAATAATTCTTTCATGAAGACCCAGTGCAATTTCATCAGTTTCTCTCCATCAGAGACTAAAAAAATTTATCTTTCTAAAATCCCTGTAGTCAAATCAAGACTACAAAATAGGTTTGTGTCAGATGAAATCTGTAGATTAAATATAGAGGGTAATGTAGAGTAAAAAGATGGCAGCTATATTAAAGTTATTACAATGAGAGCAATGAACTGTTAATTTACTACTGAGATATAATGTCATAAAGCTGTCAGACAGTGTCTGTCATCAGAATGGAGCAAATCATTTCCTGTGTAAATGTTGACTGGGCATATTACTACACTGCCTCAGGTGCAATTATATGGCACCAGTTGTACCATCCAAGAACAGAACGATGCTAAAGACATGCTCACAAACCACAGAAACGGGAAGCATTATGTCAGCGGGCCGTTTGCCAGACCCCAAAGATCTAAGCCTGATCAATTTGTTTCCGCATTGCCTGGAGCGCTGAATCACTGGGGGTCTCTATGATTCTGTATTGCTCTGTGAAAAGTGTAACCTTAGGTAGAACAATCCAAGGTCAATCCTAAAGAAAAAAAACTGTGAAGATCTGGTGCACAAGGATTGTTGCCCCTTATAAAAGAATCAATTTGAGAGCGGACGAAAGGGTAATGTTAAGTACAAAGGAACAAGCACATCAGTTTTCAGATCACAGGGAGCAGGAGAAAAGAAGGACACGAATGGGGACCCTGCCAGTGAGGTGTGGAGGTCAGAAGGGCCAGGTAAGAGTCTGGTCCTGGTGAGACAGAGCTCTCTTAGCCCTCTGGTGCTTGCTGTGCAAGATGTCTGTGTCGTAGGACAGGCCTTCGTAATGTCGAATGTACTTGCTCAGGTGTTTCTCATTCTGACCTACAGAATAAAAGGAAGAGAGAGAGAGAAAGACAGATGAAACTCAGGGACAGGTTGTGATCTGACTAGCTATTACTGAACACAAGATTTGGTGCAGAAGGTTGACAGGCAAACTGTGGTGACACAGTGGGCATAAACCTCTGTGACTGCTGGAATTACACTTTGAGCTGCAACATGACTCATTATCCGTAAATTACAAGGCTTAGGCCCGTTTTACACATCCTGTGTCTGCAGCGTGTAAGCAAATCAGCATTACAGCAGGGCACTGAGCTTTCAAACCGACAGAGTTTCTGCTGCGTAATACATCTGCGGCTCTATGGGGGCTGTTTTAACCTGATGGGAGACTGGACACATGCCCAGGGCACCATGACAGGGATGGGCACCACGTAGTGCCAAAAACAAACAAACAAAAAAGAATGTGGAATTCCAGTTCGTCACACTGAATTTACCCTTAAAACAGCCATAAATTATAAAATAATTACTGGGATCCGGCCACGATTGGAAAAAAATGGCAAACTACAACTCAATCAGCAGTATTTGGCCAGCAATGCCATTGCCCAGCAAAAGTGATTATGAATTTATTGCTGTCTTGGAGCCTCTTGTATGATTATAATTACTGTATACTTTTCCATCCACTTTTGCATTTTTTTGTAAAAATAACTTGATTTGGTAAAGATAATTATAAAAAATAAACTGCATTTATGTGTGTGAAAAAATGTATAATAATATATAATATCATTTTAAAATAAAATAAATTACTAAAAAGCACAGCGAAGAATAGGCAACACAAATGTAGTATGACAATACTATCATCAGTTAAAAATTAATGGCCCATGGATATGAAAATGTGTGGACTTATGGGTGAAGACTGGCTTTATACTGGTCTAACATAATTAATTAAGCGGACATGAGAAATACAGAAAAAAAAACGAACGTACATGTATGTGCATGAAGGGCACTTATATTTTCCATTAGTGTGGGACTTTCAGTCCACAAGGCTGGCCAGTAGTTCTCATCTCTCTCATCATCTGGAACAAGGAGGGATAAACATTGTATTCGGTTTACTGCTGTACACAGACACACACAGTATCTAGAGAAATATTAAGGGAATAATTCAAGACAATTTTATGCCGTTTTCAGCATATGTTGAAGTAGATTCGTCTCTTGACGTCTCTGAGAGAATATGCGCCGTTAATTAGTACTGTTTTACTTTCACTTTGTATAATTGCCTGAGGTTAAGACGTTCACCAGCATAACTCTTGCGCAAAGTTTGCACGTTGATATCTATTGGCTCGCTTTCATGGTTTAAAACAGAAATATTTCCAATATTGCGACATAACAGTGACAAATCACCCTGTGATTCTGCGCTACGCCACTGTGAGGGGGACCAAAGGAAGGCTATCACTCACGGCTTGATTGCGAATGGACCGTGTGAAAGTTATGTCACAAAACGTTGTTGTTACGTATCCTCGCACTTTTTTAAGTGGGTATACGGAAATCCTTGACCTTTCCTAGTGGGTATACGGCGTATACCTGTGTATCACGTTTAGATGCTGGTGTTACACCCACTGCTGCACCATACCATAGTGTAACTGAGTATGAACAGTGCCAAAATAAGTGCAAGGCAGTTTCTTCGTATTTCATACAAAAAATAAATAAATAAAAATTGAAGATATGTATTACTTTTTTACATTGTGAGTAACACTAAGTGATTGTGGATTAAAATCTGTGAATAAGCTTATAAGAAACTTCCTTAATCTTAACTAAGATGATATTTCTGCACTAACAACCACACTTTTCTCCAGGAAATCAATTTTCCATTTAATAAAGTGATCCAATGAGACAAAACATAAGGTACAGTTAGTTTCTCTTTGGAAAAGGGTACGTATAGCTCTATTATTACTCTTAGGGTTTAATGAAAAACTAATTTTACCAACAGATTTAGTAACATCAAGAGACCCTGAATTGGGAGAATGATCTTTATCAATGCATCTAAATAGCATGTGAGTACCTGAAGAGATACTAACTGCATCTCGAGTTTTCAAAGCAAAAACAGTGTTCAGTGTGAACTTAGCCCTGAGGCCTTTATTTGTGCATTTTTGTTTTGAATTAACTAAATAAAATAAACAAAAAAAACACTATTATAAATTGAGT
>JADLZN010008972.1:0-66541 GCA_018155175.1 Sinocyclocheilus anophthalmus
GAACAGGTTCCACTTCAAGGCGTAAGTGTGTCTCGTAGACAGTGCTCTCGCCGATGTGATGGTGTCAACTACCTGCTGGGGTGGGTCACCTAGAACCTCCGCGTCCCGTTTTTCCAGGGACCATAAGTGGAGATTCCACAAGTCTGGACGCGGGTGCCAGAGGGTGCCCCCTCTCTGAGAAAGGAGATCCCTCCTCAGAGGAATTCGCCAAGGAGGGGCTGTCGCGAGGAGCATCAGTTCGGGGAACCAAGTCCGACTGGGCCAATATGGCGCTACCAAGAGGACCTGCTCCTCGTCCTCCCTGACCTTGCACAGTGTCTGTGCGAGAAGGCTCACGGGGGGAAAAAGCGTATTTGCGTAAGCCCCGAGGCCAGCTGCACGCCAGTGAGTCCGTGCCGAGGGGACCCTCGGCCATGGAGTAAAACCACTGACAATGGGACGTGTCCGGGGAGGCAAAAAGGTCTACCTGAGCGTCCCCAAAGCATCTCCAAATCAGCTGGACTGTCTCGGGGTGGAGTCGCCATTCTCCCGGAAGGGCAGGCTGACGTGAGAGCTCGTCGGCTGCACGATTGAGCTCGCCTGGGATGTGAACGGCGCGAAGTGACCTCAGATGCTTCTGACTCCAGAGGAGGAGATGGCGGGCGAGTTGCGACATGCGACGGGAGCGTAGACCACCCAGGTGGTTGATGTATGCAACAGTCGCAGTGCTGTCCGTACGGACCAGACGTGCTTGTCGTGTAGCAGCGATTTAAAGCGGCGCAGAGCCAGCCATACTGCTCGCAACTCGAGGCAGTTGATATGCCACTGCAGTCGGGGCCCCGACCAGAGCCCCGCAGCTGCATTCCCATTGCACATGGCACCCCAGCCCCTGGCAGAGGCATCTGTTGACACAACAACATGCCTGGATACTCGCCCAAGGGACACCCCTGTCCGAAGAAAGGCAAGATCTGTCCACGGGCTGAGGGTCTGACGGCAGAACGGGGTAACAGAAACCCGGTAAGTGCCACCCATCTCGGGACCCGGTCGTGAAGCAAACGCTGAAGCGGTCTCATATGAAGCAAACCGAGCGGTGTGACAGCGGCTGCGGATGCCATATGCCCCAGGAGCCTCTGAAACTGTTTCAGTGGAACCGCCGTCTTGCGCTGGAAGGACAGTTCAGCATCGACTGTGCACGGTCTACTGAGAGACGTGCTGAGAGGTTGACCGAGTCCAGCTCCATGCCGAGAAAAGAGATCCTCTGCACCGGAGAGAGTTTGCTCTTTTCCCAGTTAACCCCAACTGGCTGAGGTGCCTGAGCACCAAGTCCCTGTGTTTGCACAACTGATCCTGAGGCTGAGCCAGTATGAGCCAGTCGTCGAGGTAGTTGAGAAAGCGAATGCCCGCTTCCCTCAATGGAAAGAGGGCTGCCTCCACGACCTTGGGGAAGACACGAGGCGACAGGGATAGCCGAAGGGGAGGACCTTGTACTGATAAGCTCGCCCTTCGAACGCAAAGCGGAGAAAAGGTCTGTGTCGAGGGAGAATCGAGACATGAAAGTACGCGTCCTTGAGGTCGACCGCTGCGAACCAATCGAAAGGACGGACGCATTGAAAGATGCGTTTCTGCGTCAACATCCTGAACGGGAGCTTGTGAAGGGCCCGGTTCAGTACGCGCAGGTCCAGGATCGGTCGTAACCCACCGCCTTTCTTGGGTACGATGAAGTATGGGCTGTAGAAACCCGACCTCATCTCGGCTGGAGGGACCGGCTGTATCGCGTCCTTCGCTAGCAGGACCGCGATATCTGCACGCAAGACAGGAGCATCCCTATCCAGCACAGAGGAGAACCGAATGCAACTGAACTTGGGAGGGCGCCGGGCGAAATGAATCGCGTAGCCGAGTCTGATGGTTCGCATGAGCCAGCGAGACGGCCTGGGGAGCGCTAACCAGGCCCCCAGCGACCGAACTAGCGGGACCAGGGAGACCACTGACGTACCCGCAGTGGGGCAGCAAAGTGGAACACAGGGACCCAACCCGGGAGGCCGCGCGTCCCAGGGTGGGGTCTGAGTGCGCGGCGCTCCACTTACCTGGCTCCACTGCTGGGCAGGGGGCTCGTGAGGAGGCGTAGCGTCCTTGAACTGAACCCTGCTGACCACTAGCGAAGGGAGAGGGGGCCGGCAGAGTGGAGACTGGGTCTCGTGCACCGACGTCCACACCCTCTTGGGACCCGGAGGCAAAGGAAACTGCTCTTTAATTGAAGTTTTGGGTACCACTGGCTGGGTAGCCAGAGGCGGAACATAACAAAACGGGAACAAAGGATTCCCCCCGGCCCTCCTCCGGGGGAAGGAGTGGTGTGACGGTCATGGTGCGGTCAGAGCTCCGGGTCGCCCGTCTCAGGGACGCCGCCTGCTTTGGCGCTTCACGGGCTTGGCAGGGGCGGAGGCGGGCTGCGCCGGTTTCCTGCGGCCAGCTCCACGCTGCGGCCGTTGTGAAGGCTGCTGTTGTGGCCAAGCCGGAGTGGAGGTGGAGGCCGCAGGAGGGCACCCTCGGCGACGAGCAGACAGAGGGGCTGCAGCCGGCGGGGGGGTGGCTACAGCAGCAGCGGACCGCCGGGGCAGGATGTGTCGAAACGCCTCCGTCTGCTTCTGCGCGGCGGAGAACTGTTGGGCAAAGCCCTCCACCGCTTCGCCGAATAGGCCGGCCTGGGAGATCGGGGAGTCCAGGAAGCGATGCTTGTCGGCCTCCCTCATATCCGCCAAGGTCAGCCATAGGTGGCACTCCTGGACCACCAATGTGGACATCGCCGTGACTTTCGTTGCCCTAAGCACGAGGTCCGTCGCCGTGCGCAGTTCCTGCAGCACACCTGAGTCAGCACCACCCTCGTGCAACTGCTTCAACAATTTGGCCTGGTGGACTTGCAGGAGGGCAATGGCGTGCAGGGCGGAAGCGGCCTGACCAGCAGCACTGTAAGCCTTAGCCGTAAGAGCGGACGAGAACTTAAAGGCCCTGAACGGAAGGCGTGGAGTACCCCTCCAGGCGGCAGCGCTTTGCGGGCAGAGCTACATGGCAATAGCACGCTCAACCGGAGGGATGTCCACATAACCTTGGGCCGCCCCCCCGTCGAGGGTGTTGAGGACGGAGGAGGCACCAAGTCTGTTTCGGGCAGAAAAAGGTGCCTTCCAAGACTTAGTAACCTCCTCATGCACTTCCGGGAAGAATGGAACCGGAGGCGGCTGCCGACACCCGGCCTGCGCCCCCAGAAACCAATCATCCAGCCTCGAGCGTTCAGGAGAAGACGGAGGCCTCCAGTGCAGCCCGACACTCTCAGCGGCCCTGGAAAGCATAGCGGTCAGCTTTGGATCTGACTCGGGCAACGCCACTCTACCTGACGTTGGCAGCGCAGTCGAATCCTCATCTCCAGAGCCTAGCTAGCCCTCCGATGCAGCGATCGACATACTTCTCTGCCTGTGCCTCGCACAAGATGCTGGAACCCGCCCTGTCCGAGGACCCAGCACAATCGTCCGGAAGCACCAGGTGGTGCGACATGCTTGAGGAATGAGAGACCCGCGGAGACGTACTCGACGGGGAAGCTCTCACCGTAAGAGAGAGCGCTGAAGCGCCCAAGGGAGGTCGCGGCGAGACAGCAGAATGGAAGCTGCAGCCCGCCGAGGTTTTCAGCTGCCTGGATGGCAACCCCTGCTGATACGCCATCACACCAACGCCATCTGTTTCTCTCGAACACTCGCGGAGATTCGGCCTGTAGAAGGCTCGGCTCCGAAGCGAAAAAACTGATGTGCGTTTGCACGCGCTCCCCTTTTATACCCGCGCTTGTTACTTAGTTTTAATCTGTATTTTGGCCATTCGATAATAAATCTCGAATAAATCATGAATCGGTTAGTCTTGACTGGCATCACCCGATTCGGCTCGCGCGCGCTCCGCACCTCCGCCAAAAGGTTTGGATCAGATTAATCAGAGCGAGAGACTCGAGAATGGAGGAGCAGAGAGGCAAAACTACTGACCTGTTCAGGACTTCAAGTGCAGGTCAGTTTTATCTGTAAATAGGCTACTGTAGTTTTGTCTTTGTTTACTTAGTTAAGCTGGGCCTGAATTTCTGCGCAGGATTGCAGGTATTGCGCATTATTCTGCAAATTCCTGCAGGTTTCGCGTTTATAATGCGGGAAATTCTCGCAAACATTTTTGCACTATAGCATGTAGGTAGCAGTTCAGTCATTTTTAAAACTTTCTGTGAGACGTAATTTCACAAACAGTGTGAGTGATTCAGCAGTACAGCGTCCTCTCTCTCTCTCTAAAAAAATCTCTCCGTCTCTCTCTCTCTCAAAATGCACAAATGGCCTCACATCCATAGTATCTGCCCATCATAGTATAAGCATTAAACTGCTAGCAACAGTTAACAGTAGCACCACATTACTATCATCACTCAAAATACTGTAAGCTAAAGGACATCATTATTATCTGTTGTAAAGTTACAGTAGTAATTTAGCTGACAAATATTCAAATTTTTTTATAATAGGTTTGCAGGGAGCTAGGTCAGACAACCCTTATGAAAATTAACCATGGTTATAAAACCAAAAACTGTCATGAGGAGTTGACTTCAAACACAGAGACTTTAATAATACTCGAGGAACCAGGAAATCACACGTAGCGGGGAAAGATGACATTCAATACCGGACAGCAAACTAGGAACGGGAAACACTTTAAATACACAGGACTTGATGAGGGGAAGACGAGAAACACCTGGGATCAATAAACATAATTAAACATGAGGGAAAAGTTGGTCATGGAATATGTGGGGAGCAAAACACAAAACACAGGACTGACATTACTCGCGCTCTGGAGGCACCTCAGGACAGACAGGGGATGGCAGGCCTCTAGAGCGGTATCTGTTCCAGGACCCAAGGCGGATCAGGCAGTTCGGGGCACCATGGCGGAGCAGGCAGACTAGGAAGCCATGGTGGATCAGGCAGTTCGGGGTGCCATGGAGGAACAGGGAGGAACAGGGAGCTCAGGGAGCCATGGCGGAGCAGACAGTCCAGGATGCCATGGCGGGAAACAGGGGAGGAGGGGAAGCCATGGTGGAGCAGACAGTTCAGGAGGCCATGGCGGAAAAGGGAGCCTCTACAGCCAGTGCCCTATAACCCCCCCAAAAAATACTTGGGGAAAATCTCAACCGCTATGGCCCTGCGTGGGCTGGACTTGGGGACTGGAGAAATCCTTGGGGCTGGCCAGTGCCCTATAACACCACCCCCCACCCCCCCAAAAAATACTGGGGAAAATCTCAAAGCTAGGGCCATGCGTGGGCTTGATTTGGGGACTGGAGCCCTCCTTGGGCTGGCCAGTGCCCTATAACCCCCCCCCCAAAATACTTGGGGAAAATCTCAACCGCTATGGCCCTGCGTGGGCTGGACTTGGGGACTGGAGCCCTCCTTTGGCTGGACGTGGGAACTGGAGCCCTCCTAGGGCTGGCTGACTGAAAACGTGGGAGCTGGAGCTCTCTCTGGGCTAAACTCGGCGACTGGAAACCTCTCTGGGCTAAACTCGGGGACTGAAGCCCTCTCTGGGCTAAACTCGGGGACTGGAGCCCTCTCTGGGCTAAACTCGGGGACAGAAGCCCTCCGTGGGCTATACTCAGGGGAATGAGAGACTATCTTAGTCTAACCGGGGCTGGAGCATCTCTGGGTCGACTCGGGGACGGAAACCCTCTCTAGGCTAAACACGGGGACTGGGACACTCTCTAGTCTAAACTCGAGGACTGGAGCCCTCTCTGGGCTAGGACTGGGGGGACTGGTTGCCTCTTCGGGCTAGATCGGGGATGGTGCCCTCTTGGGCTCTAACTCGGGGACCTGGAGCTCTTTGGGATAAACTCGGGGACAGGAGCTCTCCGTGGGCTAAACTCGGGAACAGGTGCCCTCTTTGGGCTGGATTCGGGGGCTGGAGCCGACACTGGAGCGAGCTCTGGGCTAGGATGAAGGCAGAGAACAGTACTTTTCTCCTCATCCTCCTATCTTGGAGGTAATTGGCACGGCCGGCAGGCTTGAGAGCTGAGAGGCCGGCGGGCTTGACAACGGAGCGGCCGGCGGGTTTGACTGAGGATCGGCTAGCGGGCTAGAGTCAAGTCAAGTCAAGTCCCCTTTATTATTATAGCGCTTTATACAATACTGATTGTGTCAAAGCAGCTTTACAGTTTTAATTAGGAAAATAGTGTGTCAATATGCAAAATGACAATAGTAAACACTAAATATTCAGTTAAAGGCAGTTCATCATTGAAATCAGTGACGTCATCATCCAGCTCAGTTCAGTTTAAATAGTATCTGTGCAATCAAGTCAACGTTATCGCTGGAAATGAAGTGTCCCCAAATAAGCAAGCCAGAAGCGACAGCGGCAAGGAACCAAAACTCTATCGGTGACAGAATGGAGAAAAAACTTTGGGAGAAACCAGGCTCAGTCGGGGGGCCAGTTCTCCTCTGGCAAGACGAACCAGCAGTTCAATTCCAGGCTGCAGCAACGTCACATTGTGCAGAGGACTCAACTGACTCCTGTGGTCTTGTCCCGGTGGCCGTCTGAGACAAGGTCTTACTGGGGATCTGTCTATGGGGCTCATCTAGTTGTCCTGATCTCCGTTGACATTTAGGGCTGTAGAGGTCCTCTCTAGGTGATGATCCACCATCTGGTCTGGATACGTACTGGATCCGGGTGACTGCAGAGACCATCTGATCTGGATACAGACTGGATCTGGTGGCTACGGTGACCTCGGAATAAGAGAGAAACAGACTAATATTAGCATACATTCCATTCTTCTAACGATGTAGCAAGTAAATCGGGTGTTATGAGAAGTGTTCCCAGTTCCTTTTGACCTAATTAATGCAGCCTAAAAAACCTTTAACGGATTTGAATATTAGAAACGTGTTAGTGTGTTATGTGTAAGCCAGTTTAAAGAGATGGGTCTTTAATCTGGATTTAAACTGACAGCGTGTGTCTGCCTCCCGAACAATGTTAGATAGGTTATATTAAATAACTGCGGCTATGTTTTGTTTTCTTCTAAAAGAGATGAAAAGTAATCAGATCTAGCAGTTTTTTATGCTTTTCTGTAGGATAGGTTACTTTCACGCCAAGCAATACGAAATGCCTCTAGTTTTGTTTTACTCCAGCTGCGCTCCATTTTCCAGGCTTCTCTCTTTAGGGCACGAGTGTGCTCATTATACCACGGTGTCAGACTGTTTCCTTAATCTTCCTTAAGCGTAAAGGAGCAAACGTATCTAAAATACTAGAAAAGAGACAGTCCATAGTTTCTGTTACATCATCAAATTGTTCTGACTTGGCTATGTGGAGGAATTGAGATAAATCAGGAAGATACTTACAACGCAGTCTTTTGTGGTAGAAGTGATGGTTTTACCATACTTGTAACAAGGAGTAGAAATTACAGTTTTAGCTATATGAAGTTTGAACAAGACTAAATAATGATCTGAGATATAATCGCTTGCCTGCATAATTTCAACACCATCAACATAAATTCCATGTGACAGTATTAAATCTAAAATATGATTACGACAATGAGTAGGTCCTGAGGCGTGTTGTCTAACCCCAATAGAGTTCAGAATGTCTATGAATGCTGATCCCAATGCATCTTTTTTTTCATTATCAACATGGATATTAAGATCACCAACAATTAAAACTTTATCTGCAGCCAGCACTAACTCAGATATAAAATCAGCAAATTCTTTAATAAAGTCTGTATGGTGCCCTGGTGGCCTGTATACAGTAGCCAGTACAAACATCACAGGGGACTTATCATTAACATGTGCTTCTCTGGATAATATTATATGAAGAACCATTACTTCAAACAAGTTATACTTAAAAGCCTCTGAGAAATACTGAAAATATTGTTATAAATTGAAGCAACACCTCCCCCTTTACCTTTTGGACGTGGCTCATGTTTATAACAGTAATTTTGGGGGGAAGACTCGTTTAAAATAATGTAATC
This sequence comes from Sinocyclocheilus anophthalmus, assembly GCA_018155175.1. Lineage (NCBI taxonomy): Eukaryota > Metazoa > Chordata > Actinopteri > Cypriniformes > Cyprinidae > Sinocyclocheilus > Sinocyclocheilus anophthalmus. The sequence continues at coordinate 7,976 of JADLZN010008972.1, forward strand.
ATCAGGTTTTAGCCAGGTTTCTGTCAAACAGAGCACATCTAGGTTATGATCAGTGATCATATCATTTACAAAAAGTGCTTTCGTAGAAAGGGATCTGATATTCAATAAGCCAAGCTTTATCATTTGTTTATCCGTATTACATCTGTTTTTTATTTGTTGAACATGTAATGTTTTTATTATTTATTAGCTCTAAAAAGGGGAATATTTATGATGAATTATAACAGGTTATGATTCATAATAAATATTTAGATTATATCTGCGAATTAACTGTAGCAGAATCAATATCACAATTATTTAATCTGTTCGTCCACCGAGCAGACAGTATAATCATTTATCAATTCAAGGAATATTTATTTTCTGGCCACGGAACAATAAAATGTCCTTCTTTGTACAGTGCTAGCAGTAATTCTAAATGTAGCGAGGGTTCAAACATTCATTGACTTCGAACTGTGAGCATCAAACAGAGACAATCCGTTGTGAATACAAGGGATTTAATAAATGAAACTATATCTAACATAACTAACTAAAACATATATACACAGAATGAAACAAAGTAAGGAAAAGAGAGAGAATAGAAAAAGAATGGCATTATTTCACATCACTTAACCACAACCTTTGAAAATCATCAGAGAATCCAAAAATCACCTTAAAAGGGACTGAAACTTAAACACGCATCTTACATATATAAATCTAATAAATTTTTAATTCTTTTCAGACAGTTCGGCTCATTGAGCCGGTTCAAAAAGCTGATTCATCGGTTCCTTATGACATCAAGCAATGATGTCACTACGCATTTCTTTTCTAACAACTCAGTGCCATGTTGTATCAATGAAACATTCAAATAAAATAATTTCTGTCAACACATATTGAAGCATTCAATTAAAAAGTTACTTGTGTGAATGCATATAGCTGATTATTGCCTTTCATTCACTTACATTAGTGGTGGTCAAGGAACCTGTTATCTGCCCCATTAGTCCAGTTATGAGCCCAGAAAATATAAATGCACTCCATGTCTGTCTCGTTAACCCTGTCACTGCCATAGAGACCATTCAAGAACTGTCTGCCTGTTCTGTTTCCCCAAATGTGTCTGCTGAACTGTCTGCCTTGCCAATCCTAGTCTGTAAGCCTGTTTATGAACTGTCTTCCTGTCCAGTTTCAGTCAATAAGCCAGATTTGGAACTGTCTGCCTGTCCAGTTTCAGTCAGTGAGCCGGTTTATGAACTGTCTGCCCGTTCAGTGGTCACCAGGGAGACTATTGATGAACTTCTTGTGTTCCCTGCCTTGGTTCTTGAGACCGTGAATGTGCTGTCTGTTTCTTGTGTCTCAGTTTTTCCCAGGTCCCAGTCTCTGCTATGGGTTCCTGATCCGTCCTGGCTTCCTGCTCTGCCGGCTCCGCCCTGGCTCCCTGCTCTGCCAGCTCAGGGGGGGGACCCTGGGGATTATGCTCCACCTGGGCTTCCTGCTCTGCTCTGCCGGCTCTGCCTCAGTCCCTGGTCTTTCCTGTCCTTGGACCTGGCCCTCCATCCCTCCCCCTGTTCCGCCTCCGCTCCACCGCCCTCCTGGATTGTACTATGTTGAGAGCGTCTGGAAGCGGCTCCTTGGGGGGGGGAGCCTTCTGTCCGCTTGCTACCAGAGGTCGCCTTCCCATTATATTGACTCTCACATTACACAGACTGTCACATGTCACTCTGGACTACATTTCCCATGTTCCATTTCACTGATTACGTTTTCACCTGCAGCCAATTATACACACTATAAATCAGTCTCAAACCACCATTCAACGCTGAATATTGTTTGCATTTTTTGCTGGTTATTCGATAGCACATTACGGAGCCATTCCTTGTTTTCCCAAGTTCATATTTTATTCTTGTTCTTTGCCTGGATTACCCGTGTCTTGATTATTGCCTGTTTTCCTTGTCTTATCTGTTCTCTGCCTGCCCTGGATTCTATTGCCTGCCGTGGATTACCCTTCTCGTCTCACCCTTGTTTAGATTCTGTTTGCTCCTCGTTTGAACTATTGCTTGTTTATTTGAATACCCCCATGCCTTGCTCACTGGATTATGTTTACCAATCGTTGACCTTGTCTGTCCCTGGAATACTCTTTGTCTTGCCTGAAATTTACCTTTTTGCCACTGTTTGACCCATGCCTGTTATGGGCATGTCTTGTAATAAAAGCATGCAGATGGATCCACACGTCTCTCGTCTCTGTCAGCCCGCAACAAAGACCAAGGGTGCTTCTCAATTCTTATTTGTGCATCCTCATTTCCTTTCCTTGTGTCTTAGCTCCACCTCTTCAGGAAAAGACGCGAGGACGGAGGAGTTGAATCAAGTGAAATGATATATCCTTGCTCCCTTTGGCGTCACTTCAAAGCATCATCAGCTGGGCTAAAGGGATCTGCCCTTATGTTGCTAAAGTTTGTTATTTAAGACATTCATGATAAATATTAATAAAGCAAGATGCTCTGTTTGAAACATATGACATGTATGGTTTATTTAAACTGAAAAGGTAAAATATAAATTAAAATTATTACAACAGATGTGAAGGGGGAGAAGAATTTATACTTGCGTCAGGTTTTTCGATGAAAAACACTTCCGCAAAGGATACACCTGTGTATCCTCGCTCATAGCTCCTCAGGAAGCCTCCTCACTCCTCAATCCTCACCTCCTCTCGGTCCAATTAGAGGGTGCTTCTCAATTCTTATTTGTGCATCCTCGTTGTCCTTTCCTCACGTCTTAGCTCCACCCCTTCAGGTTGCGAGGGAAGGACGCAAGGAAAAGACACGAGGATGGAGGAGTTGAATCAAATGAAATTATATTTCCTCGCTCCCTTTAGCGTCACTTCAAAGCGTTGTCAATTATTGATGACTCTACACCACTGGATTTAGCTTGCACGTCGAGATTCTTGAACATTAGAGATAATTATTTATATTGTAATAGTTTCAACCACATTTTTCCATATTTATTTTTATATATTACCAGTTATTATTAACAATAAATTATTCCCAGTTATTAACTGCTTTTTATTTGTTGTATAGTAGTACAGTTTGTTTAATTTTCTTAAATTTTCTTGTGCTTTGATATAATTCTGCAACTGCCCTACATTAAAGTAATTCTCTATTCTCTATTAACCAATATAAGAGGCATTAATTTAATAAAAAAAATTAAAAGCAATAAGCCATTCAAATCAAGAGACGTAAATAAACGTAATTAAAACTGTGCTGAAAAGTACATTATACATTTAAATTGAAGGCACTGTCAAAACATAACCCACATTTACAATAACTTCATGCTTAATACTCACTTACTTATATGTGTTTGTATTTTCTGCCATGGTTGGTGCAGATGTGAAGGGGGAGGAGAACTGATACGTGCGTCATGTTTAGTCGATAAAACACTTCCGCAAAGGATACACCTATGTATCCTTGCTCATAGCTCCTGAGGAATCCTCCTCCCTCCTCACTCCTCGCCTCCTCATGGTGCAATTAGAGAATTGAGATGTCCTTCAAGATGGCTGAGCTCAATCGGTTTCCAGGTCATAGGATGGAGGACGGAGGAGCGAGGAAACGAGGAGGGATATTGAGAAGCACCCAGAGAATTGAGATGTCCTTCAAGATGGCTGAGCTCAATCGTTTCCAGGTCATAGGATGGAGGATGGAGGAGCGAGGAAACAAGGAAATGAGGAGGAAGCACCATAGGTGTGTAGAACTTTTCATTACCTGATGGGACACACTATAGTGTTGTAAAAATGCAAGTGTTTACAGAGCATTATATTTATTTTCAATACTTTGCATTTTAAAATCAACTTCTAAATTTCTGTTCAGTAGTCCCGATAACAGATGAGACAATTTAATTTTGTGGTGCTTCTAATTAAGTAATAAAATGCAGTTGCAAATGTTGTACAAAATAATTATCACCACTACTCATTTGCACCAATAAAACGTATAAACACTGTTTTTCTACCAAATTATACGTAATATCTAATTATTGTTAATATTTAACATACATCGGAAAGGTTTCTGTGACCTCTCGCGAGATCTCGGCAAAAAGTATCACGATTTATTTCCACAACATGATGCATGATGGGATACACTAAACCTCGAAAACTGCTCCGGAGCGGTATTCAAAATAGTGTGCATTTAGTGTGCATTAAGGGCACTGCGCTTTGGCGTTTTTAAGACCTGTTGGTAATAGTGCTGGTAGCCAGTCAGAGAGTAGGCTTGTTCGATATGCATCGCTGCGCAGAACGATCGGTGTATGACATAAAAGTACCGTGAGAGTCGTAATAGGACGATGGCTCTCGCGGTACTTTGAAGTCATACAGCGATCGTTCTGTGGCTGCACAGCGCCGATGCATCTCGAACAAGCCTACTGATATGTGATGTGGGCTCTCTTGGGCTTATTGTAGACGAGTCGTGCTGGGTTTTGAATCGTTTGTAGTTTATGCTGAGTAGCAATTTGAATTTATATTTATGGTCAAAATCCAACCTTGCAGAGGTTATAGTCTCAGTTATGAGTTCAATTCACCTTGTTTGGTCACAGTCTTGACTCAGACTTCAGGTCTTGCTTTTGAATTGATTAAGGTGATCTCGAGCACAGAACTAGATGACAATATTATAAAGGGGCATATGAGGATTTACAAGCTTCATATAACTGTGTTGAAAACTAAAGATATCACCCTTTTTATGTAATATTTATAATTACACATAAAACGCTCAATGACTCAATGAAATTATGCACTTTATATCCCCAATTTCAGTGAAATAATGTTTATTGTGTACTTCCAATAATCATTAAAACAATGGAAAATGTTTTAAAATATGGACTATAATATGGAAGAATATGGAAGAGTAACCAAAAAAATGTGTTTGGCTGTTATCCTTACTGATTAACTGTATTTTAATATAACATATATATAACATTTTTAGATTAAAAAACAATTATAGTGATTTTTTAAACATTTTTTTTGTAAACAAGTCATTTTTTACAGCAACCAAAAGAAAACATGGCTGTCAAAGAATAAAATACAAAAAAAGTAGTGATAGTTCCAAGTTCCAAGAAAGAAGTTTAAAGAAAAGATGTACAGTACCACAGTGCTTGGATAAAATATAATAAAATACTTGTATTTTTTTTATTATGTTGAATTTATACCAGTTATATTTTCAGAGTAAATAATAAATGGAAGGGATTGAAGACATAAATTGTCAAACTATTGCCACTTCTTCCTCCTCGTCATCTTCATCTTCATAGTAGCGATTCCTCTTGATCATCTCCTCTACAGTCAGGGACTCCTCAGCCTCCTTGCCATCCCAGAAGCCCACATCCTGAGATGTCCTATGGGCTTTTTCTTCCACAGTTGGAGAGGATGTGTCTCGGGAAGTCTGGAGCTCAGGAGAAGTGCTTAAGCAATTCACCGTTTTTTCCTCATCTTCCACATGACCTTTCTGAACCTCCTGTTTTTGTAGGTCAAGCTCCCTTTTTGTTTGTTGAGTCCGAGACTCTTCATTTGTTTGTTGTAGATCAGCTTCATTTTTTGTTTGTTGTGGCTCAACTTCCTTTTTTGTTTGTTGTGTCTGTTTGAGAATAGAAGGGGACATCTTTTCTTTCCTATCAATTATGGCTGGACTCTCAACATTCTCCTTGGATTGGTTGTCACTGTCCTTTGTGTTTTCATCTGGGGTTTTTGCCTCTTTTTGCACTTCAGTTTGGTCTGTTTTCACTTTTGACCGTGAACGAAGATCTTCCACCGAGCCTCGTCTGACCAAAGCAACCTTGTGAGATAATTGTGACTCTTGTTTTGAAGCATTGGATAATGCCAAGCTTGGTGCCACAGAAAAGGGACGGCTCCGCTCTTTGAGTGAGGAACTACGTCGCAGACTTTTCAGTTCTGCTCGTCCATGGCTCTGCTGAGCAGGTGGAGCTTCCTCCTCTGGAGGCCACTTTGCTCTGAAAAGCTTGGATGAACCCTTTCCAACTTCAGTGGCTGGACTGGAGACTTTGGAGCTTCCATCACTGTCTGCAGGAGGTGGCCACGCGACTCTCAGTTTTCTTGTTTCTACAGAAGTGGTTTGTGGTTTTTCTGTGGAACTGGTCATTTGACTTCTTGTCTCTTGAGCTGCAGCCAGGTCAGTGAATTTGGCCAGTCCTGACTCCTCCACTTTAGGGCTCAGTTGTTCTGCAGGCTTCACTAACACAGAGGGCTTTGAGTTTTCACCTTCCTCAGGTTCCTCCTCGTTTGTTCGTGGTGTCCAAATTTCCTTGTGTGGTCGATGGCCAAAGCCCTCATCATAGTTGCCCTTAGACTTGAATAGCTGGCTGAAGTGAGGTTTACAGTAGATGTTGCCATGTAGGGAAGCATAAGTCCCCAAACTGAAATAAACGGGATGCAAAAGAAGACATATAATTGCCATGTGAAGGATATCAACAAACTGACCTCAGTAGGTTGTTACAATTTACTAATATTGACTAATTATTTTAATACATAGACTGAGGCTGTCAAAAAAATGTGTTAATGTATGGGATTAATATGATTAAAACTACTTTATTTGCTTTGTTTACAAATTTATTCAGCTTGCATTTGTTTGTATTATTTAACATTATAATGTTTCATGGTAAATCCAACCTAACAGAACATAAACATAACAGTAGTTAATTAATTTACAACAACAATGTTGGCTTCACTTTTCAGCTTTTAAACACCTTTGTACAAACCTTTGTACCTCCCATAGACCCCAATAACTTTTTATATACAGAGACAAAATTATTGTTTGTGGTAAACTTTATTTATTTTTTTTTTCTGGATGCTGTATTTTAAAGATAACTTTGTCAAATCCAAATAAACTTTTTGTTCACCTCCGTGAACAGGTGAGTCCTGCTACAGGGAGACTGAAGGACAGCTGACTGTACTTGAAGTGGCAAACCACGTGTAACCATGTGACCTCCCAGAAATGTCTAGGAGCTTGCAAGTGCCTTGGTAGAAGAGTGGAGTCACACCATTGCAAGAACAGGCAAATCTGGTGCATTTGTTTGTCAAATGTCTTTGAAACTTATGTCTTTTGTTTACATTCACTGCTAAAAGTGAAACTGAAAATGGAAAAAATGATTAATGTAAATATGTGAATAAAATATTTAAGTAGTAGTTGCGTAGACTGACAATAGAGGGACATAAATCTCTCAGATTTCATTAAAAATGTCTTCCTTTGTGTTCAGAAGATGAACAAAACTCTTACAGGGTTAGAACGACACGAGGGTGAGTAAATGACAGAATTTTCATTTTTGGATGAACTATCCCTTAAGTTGTCTTGAAACCCCAGAATATTCTTTAAGAGATCCATAGAAATTAAAACAAAAACTGACCTGAGTTTTGTACTACAAAAGGCACAGCGGAAGCACGTTTTGTGGTAAATCTGCTGATTGGCAACATATTTCTCCAATGGGTAAACAGTCTTCAGGCAGGATACACATCTTTCCTGGACAGGCAGGTGAAATTTCTGTCCAGGGGGGGAAAAAAAGTATAATAACCATCTCATCAGCAATGAAATTCAGTATTTAGTATACATATCAGACGTCTATGGTATAAAATCTCATATTCCATACTACCAGTTAGCAGACTGTCACAAAATCTTTAAAGGAATTTAATGTTCACATTCTGTACTCTACCACAGACAAACTGCATTATTTTTTAACTTTGTATTTGACTATTAGCTATTATTAGCTAAATATAAAAGTGTTTTCTCCAGGTAGAATTGCATCTTTGTATGAACATAAAATCTGTAAGCTTTTGTTTTAGATAAACAGATATTATTTTGTAGGCCACAGACCCTGGCCACTTTAGGAGGGTCCTTGTTCTCTGATACAGCAGTTGCTGCAGTGGGACTTGTTGTGTGTACATGCTCTCCTAAAGGAAACACAAATAAATGACAGATCACTACATACTGTACACTATATACTGTACCTATCTTTGGCCTACCATTTTCTTCATAATTTTTTTTTCCTGGTAATTTCCATCCATGACAATCAATCAATCAATCAATCAATCAATCCATCAATCAATCATAAAACCCCTCAATTCACAAATTTACAATAAAGTAAGCTTCATATACTGCAAGACAATGACGATTCTAGAGGGAGGGCTGACATGTCATGAGAGCAATATCATGAGACAATTATATTTTTAGCTTGCACAGTTTTTAAGGCTAAAGGCATGTTTGCATATAACCATAACTCACTATTTATAAAATCAGCTCATAGTTTCAGTATAGAATTGTAATATTAAAACAATGGACTCACCATTTATCTTTGTGCAAATTGGCTCAGGGAGTGTGCTCTATATCAGATCAGAGAGAAAGAAGGAACATACAATAAAGCAAATAGGAGTTTTGTTCAATCATAAGCAAGGTAAACAATTTAATATTTTGACAAACATATATTACACATAACACCATGAAACATTCACTTTGACAAGTCTAAATAACATTAAATTCAGTCTTAGTACATCCATGAGAGATGTTTGTGTATTTAGTTTATTTAGACTAGATTTAGAAGGAAATCTGAATGTACCACTATCTGTCCATCAGCAGCAGGTGGCGAAATCTTCTTATTATCCATGCAGGGAATCTCTGTTTCTGACTGGTTTGCCTGAAACAAATGACAATCAGTCCAAATCAGTGTACTTTGAAAATAATCCAATCATGTATAAATAAAACAACATAATGTGTATGTTACATGTGTTTTACCACACATTTTCTCACTCTAAGGGATTTACAGTTCTGCTAAACTTACTATCTTCTAATTATTGATTGTATAATGCCCTTGACTATTGGAAGTTATTATTATTATTATCATCATTATTATTTGCTGTGGCATTAGTTGTTCTGGAAAGGATGATGATTATGTGAAAAGAAGTTTCTTAAACTCTGCAGTTACATCATTCCTATCATGCAGTTAATTTTCATGAAACCTTTATTTCTGTCATGAAAACTTTAGCATGGTAATGGATATGACATAATGTATTTGGTCTTAAAGAAACAGATCTGCAAGGCTGCTACTGCTTCTGTTGATTATTGCTGCTGCTGCAAAGCAAGTACAAAGACTTGATATTGCCAAATCACACAGAGACACTGCTGTGGGCATGTAAGACATACTGCTTCTGCACAAATAACATAAATGAAATTACCCCTAGCAGATACCCCTATACATGTGGAGCTGGAGGAGGTGGATGGTTTTTGAGAGGGTTTCAAGAATTGCTTACAGCAGGGGTGCCCAATCTCGGTCCTGGAGGGCCGGTGTCCTGAAGAGTTTAGCTCCAACCCCAATTAAACACACCTGAACCAGCTAATCAAGCTCTTACTAGGCATGCTAGAAACTTGAAGGCAGGTGTGTTGAGGCAAGTTGGAGCTAAACTCTGCAGGACACCGGCCCTCCAGGATCGAGTTTGGACACCCCCGGCATACAGCAAACATGAACTGAACAATTTAAATGTCCATTAGTAGGGCTAGATGCAACAGAGACAATCAGCTTGTGCCATGTTAGTGATAATGTGATAGCTAGCAAGTGCATTACCAGCGATCCTCATCAGCCTGGCCATCTAGTGTTTCACGACAAAACTGGATATATGTTACAAAGAAGAAGTTTTTAGATTTTATATCTATATGATAGCTTTTAGTGAATTTCAGGTGTAGTCTTAAAAAAAAAGACATTGGGAATCATTAGGGTAACTGCATTACCAGCCAAAGTCTTGATTACCACAGGATAAACACCTTAACATGTGCAGTATAAAATTACAGGCGAAATGTTTTGTATTTGAACGGGAACACGATCTGCCTCATGGTGGTGGTGGTGGTGGGGGGGGGGGGGGGGGGGGGTAGGAGTATATTATTCTTAAATTAGATATAATAATATGATAGATAATAGATATATATATAATTTATTATATATACCATGACACACACACACCCACCTGTACATAGTTATTTTCATATACAAAATAAAGAAGTAAATTGCAAACCATAAGACAAATACAATAGATACAAATTAAATAAAATACACTCGTTTTTCTAATACAGTAGGTTTAACATGCATACTTAATTTTACATATTTTGTTTGATTAACATTAATGATACAGACAGGTATTTAATTAGGCTGCTGTCCCTTTAAGATTGAATGAATGCAATATACTGACACATATTCAGTTTTCACACACCTGTTTACGTTCACTTAAGCCATAACCGACTGTATTTACGTGAGATGCTCCACACGATGGACATTTTGACAGCTGTGTGTGTGTGTGTATTTGACGTGAAGGCGCAAGGACAACTGATCGCAGAACTGGAATCGCGCGGGGGCGCGGCTGAGAGAGGCTTCTGTTGTGTCATTCAGCATGATTCTGATCTCCACAAGAGTCGAGATTAGGGGTGTGCCATATCATACCGTCCACGATAATACTGGTATAAATTTTTACATGATAAAAAAGTGTCATATCGCGATATCAATGATATAGTGACGCGATGACGTATGGCGCATTTACGTTCCCTAGCGTGCACAACAACACCACAAACCCAATAGGTGTGTTCGACTTGAAGCAGCACTGCACAGACTGATCGGGGTATGACATCAAAGTATCGCGAGTGCGGTTCTAGAGTACATTCGAGCGCACACTCATAAGTCACTCCCACGGTATTTTGACGTCATACACCGATCACGATCGGTCTGCTTCAAGTCGAACACACAGCTGCTGCTGCTGCCACCTTATGACAATAGATTTACACTTCGAATTAGGTAGTCTGGTAATTGATATATCGTGTTATAATTTTGAGGCTATATCACCCACCCCTAGTCGAGATTGTGGGGAAATCATACCCCAGCTTCCATAGTAACCTTTGATAGTTCAAATTACTCTAATATGAGGGGACTTGTGAGCATGGGTAGGAGAAGATGCCCCGGGTAGAAGTGTTGCAATCCCTCCCTGGTGTGGCATTTGCCCTCTAAGCCATGTCAAACTACACTGCGGCTGGTGGGCAAGGCTTACGTAGCGGTGGGCTAGGCTGGTGGAGCCCTTTCTGATAAATGCTTTGCCATTCTCTTAGAGGACTGATGGTTTGAGCGGACAGTGGATAGAGCAGAGGATAACGTCTCTAGGTTACGTATGTAACCATGGTTCCCCGAGGGAACGAGACGCTGCGTCGAAACACTTTGGGAACGCCCTTGCGTGACCGCGTTCTGAAGCACGTGTCAAATCCGTCCAATGGACCAGCGAGACGTCACGAGCAGGGTGACGTAAGCACCAGAAAGCATAAAAGCACATCCGGCCGGGCGCAAACCAGCTTCGATGAAGTAGCGCCTGCAGGGATGCAGGGAGTATGGCAAAGAGACGCAGCATCTCGTTCCCTCGGGGAACCATAGTTACATACGTAACCTAGAGACGCTTCCCTTCAGGAACTCGAGCTACGTAGAGATCACTTTGGGAACGAGAATACCCACTGCGCCATACTACCAAGTCCCTGCCTGTGTGCGTACTCCTGGAGAAATCAGAAGCGAGAGAACTGGGAACCTTGGGGTAGAAAGCCAAGGTCTAGGTTGTAAAAGTGGACCAAGTGTCGTGGAGGGACCCGCCCGACCACAGCACAAAGTCGCAAGGCCAAACCAAGCTGAAAGCCTTGGAGGGCCGCATACTACTGGTCGAGTGCGCTTGCCCACCATAGGTGATGGGGAGGCCAGAGGAATCGTAGGATAAAGGGAGAGGCATAGACCACCAACTACCCTAATCGCTTGGTCGCCGGAAGATCCCTTCTTTGGCGGACCCAAAACAACAAAAGCTGATTGCCTTATCGCGAACGGGGCAACTCGTGGGCGTACAGCCGTCACAGTGCTCGAAAACTGGAACAGAGCAGATTTACGCCTTTTCTGGCCTACTTCTGGTACGGAGGAGGACAGAAGCCTTGAGTACTATGGGCACCTTGGTGCGCTGTAACGGCCTCAGCCTCAGGGTGCCACGGAGGTAACGAGTGGCAAGTGGGTGTCTTCCCCATGATTGACCACCCAGAAGGGTGTGGTAAGCAACTAAGGCCGCCACGTACACCTTCAGAGTAGAGGGAGATAACCCTGCAGAGAAACGCTCCTGCAGAAACTCTAGAACTGTACCAATTGGGCAGTTGACAGTGTCTTGCAGTCGCTGTCCGCACCATGAATTGAAAAGCTTCCACTTTAAGGCATACAGTTTCCTCGTTGAGGGAGCTCTAGACTGGAGGATGGTCTCAACAACCTCAGTTGAGAGACCCGATGCTAGGAGCTGTGCCCCCTCAGGGGCCACACCAACCGCTTCCACAACTCCGCGATGATGTAGGAGAACACCGATGTGTTGTCTGTGCGGACAAACACATGATGTCCCCTTAGGTCTGGAAGGAAGTGTTTCAGAGCTCGAAACACGGCCAGCATTACCCGGCAGTTGATGTGCCAAAAGAGATGGCCTTCCCACAGACCCTGGGCAGAGGCCACTCATGACCGCTCCCCAGCCCATGAGCGAGGCATCCGTCGTTAGCCTTACGCGACGACAAGGAGCCCCTAACGTCGGGCCTTGAACCAGGAACCAACGTTTCTTCCACATGTCTAAGGCACGTAAGCATCGCCGCGTGACCTTGATCATGCAAAGCGGATTCCCCCTCGGGGAAAATCCTTTGGTTCTGAGCCACCACTGCAAGGGTCTCATGTACAGCAGGCCAAAAAACCACGTTGGACGTGGCTGCCATCAGACCCAGCAGTCTGAAACTGCTTGACAGTGAGTGACAGGCCTTCTCTCACTCTCTTGACTGCCGTGAGGATCGACTCGATTCGAGCAGGAGACAGACGTGCCTGCATCGAGGTGGAGTCCCACACCACGCCTAAATAAGTGGTTCTCTGTAGTGGAGAAAGAACACTCTTCTTGGCATTTAGTCTTAACCCCAGCTCTCTCGTATAGGCGAGGACGACATCTCGATGCCAAGCCACCATCTGCTCCGATTCAGCTAGTATTAACCAATCGTCGATGTAAATGAGTATGCGGACGCCCTGGAGTCACAAAGGAGCCAGAGCAGCATCCACAAACTTCGTGAAAGTACGGGGTGAGAGTACAAGTCTGAAAGGAAGAACACGATATTGGTACGCTTCGCCCCCGAAAGCAAACCTCAGAAACTTCCAGTGTTGAGGGAGGATGGAAACATGGAAATAAGCGTCTCTGAGATCTATCGTAACAAACCAGTCCTCGGACTGGATCTGAGACACTATCTGCTGATAGTGAGCATCTTGAACCGAAGCCGTTTGATAGCGCGGTTCAGAAGACGGAGATCTAAGATCCGACGCAACCCCCCCCCCATCCTTCTTCGGAACGATGAAGTAACGGCTGTAGAACCCGGACGCTCTCTCGAGAGAGAGGAGGAACACGTTCTATGGCCCCCTTCCTCAAGAGAGTATCTACTTCTTGTTCCATTACCAGAGCCTGCTCGGGGCCCACTAGTGTGGGGATGACCCCGTTGAAACGAGGCGGACGAGAACCGAACTGGATTCTGTCACCTTTCTCTACAATCTGCAGGACCCATTTTGAGATATTTGGTAGAAGTTTCCACGCTACCAGAAAATCTACTAAGGGAACCAGCCTCTCGAGGCTGGCGTCTGGTATTATTAGAGGAGCCAGTTCGGTGCCCTGAAGCGGATGACCGGCAGGGAACGACCGACCTGACTGGCTGTAGCACCCTCACTTGAGGGGGCAAGCTCACCCGTGCCGTACCGTTGCCGGGCGGCAGCTGGGAATTTCGCTCGTCGGAGCTCACTGAGCCCTGAAGCACCGAGGTGGCAGGGGTATCAATAAACCTCCATGAGGGCACTGAGGGAATAACTGACCCGAGTGCTGTAGCACCCTCACTTGAGGGGGCGAGCTCTCCCGTGCCGTACCGTTGCCGGGCGGCAGCTGGGAATTTCACTCGTCGGAGCTCACTGAGCCCTGAGGCACCGAGGTCGCACCCCCCATCCTTCTTCGGAACGATGAAGTAACGGCTGTAGAACCCGGATGCTCTCGAGAGAGAGGAGGAACACGTTTTATGGCCCCCTTCCTCAAGAGAGTATCTAGTCCTTGTTCCATTACCAGAGCCTGCTCGAGGCCCACCAGAGTGGGAATGACCCCGTTGAAACGAGGCGGACGAGAACCGAACTGGATTCTGTCACCTTTCTCTACAATCTGCAGGACCCATTTTGAGATATTTGGTAGAAGTTTCCACGCTACCAGAAAATCTACTAAGGGAACCAGCCTCTCGAGGCTGGCGTCTGGTATTATTAGAGGAGCCAGTTCGGTGCCCTGAAGCGGATGACCGACAGGAAACGACCGACCTGACTGCTGTAGAACCCCCACTTGAGGGGGCGAGCTCTCCCGTGACGTACAGTTGCCGGGTGGCAGTTGGGATTTTCGCTCGTCGGAGCTCACAGAGCCCTGAAGCACCGAGGTGGCAGGGGTATCACTGAACCTCCATGAGGGCACTGAGGGAAAAACCGAACCGACTGCTGTAGCACCCTCACTTGAAGGGGCGAACTCTCCCGTGCCATACCGTTGCCAGGCGGCAGCTGGGAATTCGCTTGTCGGAGCTCACTGAGCCCTGACTGAAGCGCCGATGGGGGCAGGGGTATAAAGAACCTAAATGAGGGACTGAAGGACAACAAACGACCCCGACGCTTGTTAGCGACCTCACTTGAGGGGGCGAGCTCTCCCGTGTCGTACTGTTGCTGGGCGGCAGCTGGGAATTCGGCCGTCGGAGCTCACTGAGCCCTGAAGCACCGAAGTGGCAGGGGTATCAATAAGCCTCCGCGAGGGCACTGAGGAGGATTGGACACCATATACTGAGGTATTATCCTTTCCTCCCCAGGTGGGCTGCACTCAGGGACCTGACAATGGTAGGACCATTTCGCAGAGGTCCTCTTAGACAAATAACGGTCCACAGATCCGTTTCCGGTCTATAAGACCCCAACTGAGAGCATCGCCCGACCCCCGATCTTTCTGTGGAGGGGTGCTGGTTGCAACGCTCTGTTTTTGAGACTGGCGGGGGAGCGTTCATGACTTTTTTTGGCGGCGGCTGCTCGCTCAGCGCCCCCCCCTGGCAGGTCAGCGGTATGCTTGTAAACACCGCAATGGTGTGCAAACATGCGCCAGCCTGACCTACAGCCGTATAAGCTTTCTCAACCAGACTAGATGTAAGCTTAACAGGACTGGAGGGAAGCTTCGGGGCCTTCAGGGACGATGATGAGGATGGGGAGAGATAGCTCGAAAACGTCTGCTCCACCACTGGCATCGCCCCACATACCTTATCATTCAGCCCCACGATGTTCTTTGAATAATACGAGACTGTGGGGCTGTAATACGGGATGAGTAAGGTTTCTCCCACGATCTTGACACCTCAACATGGAGATCGGGGAAAAACGGAAGGCCACCGTCGTGAAGGCTGTGATCTGGATTCAGAACATGCTCGTCTAATTATTTTTAGGACGAGCGTCCTGTTCTAGGCTGGCCAAACAATATTTTATTTTGGCGCGAAACACCCCCCATAATCACGAATCACACCTCATACGCGAGAGACTGTGGTGGCGAGTCCACAGTCTCAACACTCGTCACATCCACCTCCTCGGAAGAAGATAGATGAAGCGTCTGGCTCTCTCTCTCTCGCGGGGGAGGGGGCCGAAGAGAGAGAGCCGCGGATCTAGCGGGTGAGGACCAAGTAAAGGACGAGCCCGTCTCGGATCCCTTTGCTAAATCCACCCGCGATCCCCACGAAGACAGTCTGCACTGTGCCTCGGCAACAGCGGGACCACTGCCAGCGGGATCGCGAGCCTGGCCGCTGTCATCAAACGCAGCCAGGCGAGAGCGGAGCGTGCGCAGCGAGAGCTCGCAGTGATGACAATCAGCTGTTCGAAAGCTGACCGTGCATGCTCCGCCCCTAAACAAACGACACACAAATCGTGAGTATCCCCCGCCGCCAGATATCGTGGGCAGGGAGAAAAACAGCGTTTGTAATGCCGTTCGCTCGCCATAGATTTCTCATTGTTTTATATATGAGTGCTTGTGCGGACAGAAAACAGACATAGACAGCACTAACAGAGCGCTAATGAAGAGCAGGAAGCTGGTTGCGCCCGGCCGGATGGGCTTATATGCTGCTGGTGCTTACGTCCCCTGCTCGTGACGTCTCGTGGTCCATGGACGGCATTTGGACCCGTGCTCAGGAACGCCGGTACGCAAAGGCGTTCCAAAGGTTTCGGAAGCCAGCTCGAGCTGCCGGGGAACTCACTTTCTCCTGTAGCCTCTTCCAGTTCTTGAAATGGATGTAAATCCCTTCAGTTGGGTTGCTTTTAAGAGCTTTTTAATTTGCTGAGTCCTGGTGACAGCTTAGGTAGTGGTGTTGTTGTCTGCCCCTTCCAGATGGGAAGTCGTCGGCATCAGCAGCTGTAGCTCCAGCCTCCCTGGTTAGGTCTGCCTCTAAAGCAGGGTTCCTCATATCTTGCCCTGGAGGGCCAATGCACTACAGAGTTTAGCTCCAACTGTGATCAAACTTACCTAACTGTGATTTTCTAATGATCCTGAAGACATTGATTAGCATGCTCACATGTGTTTGATTAGGGTTAGAGCTAAACTCTGCAGGATATTGGATCCCGTGGGCCAGATTTGAGGATCCCTGCTCTAGTATATAGATTTGGTCTTGAACCAGTCTGTTTGTGGGAGCATCCCAACTAAGGGGTAATGAACTGTGGAATTATTCTGTGCCTCTAGGCACCAAGTTCTTGGTCACATCAGTATGGCAACCTCAGCTACAGCCTGGTTTGCTACATTTGATTTCACAGCGGGTGAGCAGGCATTTATTCAGTATAGCGCAGTGGGAATTAATGTTCCCATAGCGTCAAGACCATGACACAGCATCAAAGTTCCCTTCAAAAGGGAACGTCTTAGGTTATGTATATTTCAGATGCAAGACAATTCAAAGTTGATGAAGCTTTATGTGGGCCCTTTTATAGTATGCCAGTGCGCTAGTGATATCAAATGACTGCCGTAGCCAATCAAGACTGGTGTGTTTATACATGTGATTTGTCTTGTTCCCATCTCAGGGAACCGGGTTATATACATAACCCCAAGACGCTTTACAGACTCTACAGTAAGCCTACAGATACACATTCAGTTCAAGCTGGAATGAAGAACCAATCAACAGACGATGCTTAAATATATTCTACATGCACAAGAATAAAAACATGGTATTAAATTATTAATTTCAGCAAACTACCAGATAAAATGTTCTATGTACTCACAGAGCGTGGCACAGTAAAAGAAGCCTGTCTGGTGACCGCCAATTGATATTTCACCATCCTGTCCTTGATAGAGCCGCTGCGCTTCAGACTTGGTGTACCTATGACAGAATTTATTTATTTATTTACTTACTTATTTTTTTTATTAAACAAATAATCCTCCTTCAGGAACTAGACATCATAAAGAGAGATGAATTAGTCTTTGTTTTGACTGTGAATGTTTTCTAGTATTTACCTTTGTTGCCCATTTGTGTGTCCACGTCCCCTGAGCCGCTGTTGGCTTCTTTTTGCACCTGAGGAATTAAGTACAAACCACGTAAACCAATGACAGATTGAAAACATCTGCCTATAAAATTTGACACAGAAATTTGTAGTGAGCATACAACAATGGGATTCACAATTAAGCGTAGAAGGTAATGGCACAAAGTTGACATCAACTTTGCTATGCAACTATGCATCCACTGGAACATCAACTGTAACGCCCTCTAGAACTTCTGAAGGTTTTATAGTTAGTGCAAATCCTTTGAAGATAATTATCTTCAAAGTGAAAAAAAATAAATAAAGCCACCACAGACAGCACTAAATGATTATAGCAATAAATAGAGGTGGAAGTAGAATGAACAATCAGACCAATGAAAAAACATTGATTAGGTCTCTGTATGTGCAGGATGTCAGTATGTCTATGGGGCATCTGCAGAAATTCATGTGTGATGGAGTTTATTGTTGGATGTGTTGTGCTCCTATTCTGCTGATTATTGAACTGTTTGAAAGAAAGGAATTTGACTTCCCATCATTATTAGTAATGGGGGCATAGACACTTCTGTTTAATGATTAACTATTTTTGAGATACTTTTAAGATTTTCCCTTATTATTCCCAAATTAAAGTAACACTCATAGTAATGTGATATGGCTCTATATCAAATAACATTAAAAAAGAAAGGAAAAGAAAGGGGGAAAATGAAATTTAGGTTAATACTTGTAAGGAAAAATGTGTTGCAAAATAGTCTGGAATGGAGAGTGCATTATGAATTAGTGTTTTATATAAAAACCTAATTGATGTTTATATATTTGTATTTGAAATTAAAATAATTAATATATTCTACAGTTATTCAATGTACTCAACTTAACACAGCTTAATCTTAATGTACTGCACTATACTGTCCCTAGTATTACAGTTAGTTTCAGTGTCACGGACCTTTAGTTTGTATTCATTAGTCCCTGTATTCCTTTGCTTGATTTTCCTGCTTTTCCTTGGATTCTATGGTTAATAATGGGAAATTTTTCTTCGTTCATGTTCAAGCGTGTTTATTTAATCACCTCTTTCGTTGTATACTTAAGTTCCTGCTTTTCCTCAGTTCAGGGTCCGGTCACGTGTGTGTAAAGTGTGTGTTTGCTGCTACCCTGGTGTTATATTTATATACCTGTGGAAGTATTATTTAAATTGTGTTGGACTTATTCATCTGCCTGTCTTCAGTCTGTTCACTCACTTGTGCTAGATATATATATATATATAGATATAATATATATATACAGTGGTACGGAAAGTATTCAGACCCCCTTAAAATTTTTCACTCTTTGTTATATTTGCAGCCATTTGCTAAAATCATTTAATTTAATTTTTTTTTCCTCATTAATGTACACACAGCCCCCAATATTGACAGAAAAACACAGAATTTTTTGACATTTTTGCAGATTTATTAAAAATTTAAAACTGAAATATCACATGGTCCTAATGATTCAGACCCTTTGCTGTGACACTCACATATTTAACTCAGGTGCTGTCCATTTCTTCTGATATTCTTTGAGATGGTTCTACACCTTCATTTTGAGTCCAGCTGTGTTTGATTATACTTATTTGACTTGATTAGGAAAGCCACACACCTTTCTATATAAGACCTTACAGCTCACAGTTCATGTCAGAGCAAATGAGAATCATGAAGTCTGCCTGTGAACTGCCTGAAGAGCTCAGAGACAGTATTGTTGCAAGGCACAGATCTGGCCAAGGTTACCAAAAAATTTCTGCTGCACTTAAGGTTCCTAAGAGCACAGTGGCCTCCATAATCCTTAAATGGAAGACTTTGGGACGACCAGAACCCTTCCTAGAGCTGGCCGGGTTCCCGGCCAAACTGAGGCTAGATCGTGGGAGAAGAGCCGTGGTGAGAGGTAAAAGAGAACCAACGATCACTGTTGGCTGACATCCTAGATGCAGTCTGGGAGATGGGATAAAGTGTGTAGAAAGTCAACCATCGCTGCGCCCTCCACCATCGGGCCTTTATGGCAGGTGGCCCGAGGAAGCCCCTCCTCGCAAGACACATGAAAGCCCCCAGGAGTTTGCTAAAAACACCCAAAGGACTCCAGATGGTGAGAAATAATATTCTCTGGTCGGATGAGGCCAAGATTTAACTTTTTGGCCTTAATTCTAAGCGGAATGTGTGGAGAAAACCAGGCACTGCCATCACCTGTCCAATACAGTCCCAACAGTGAAGCATGGTGGTGCAGCATCATGCTGTGGGGGTGTTTTACAGCTGCAGGGACAGTACGACTGGTTGCAATCGAGGAAAAGATGAATGCGGCCAAGTACAGGGATATCCTGGTCGAAAACCTTCTCCAGAGTGCTCAGGACCTCAGTCTGGTCCGAAGGTTTACCTTCCAACAAGACATGACCCTAAGCACACAGCTAAAATAACGAAGGAGTGGCTTCACAACATCTCTTTGACTGTTCTTGAATGGCCCAGCCAGTGCCCTGACTTAAACCCAATTGAGCATCTCTGAGAGACCTAAAAATGGATGTCCACCAACGTTTACCGTCCAACCTGACAGAACTGGAGAGGATCTGCAATGAGTAATGGCAGAGGATCCCCAAATCCAGTTTGTGAAAAACTTGTTGCATCTTTCCCCAAAAAGACTCATGGCTGTATTAGAGCAAAAGGTGCTTCTACTAAATACGGAGCAAAGGGTCTGAATACTTAGGACCAAGTGATATTTCAGTTTTTCTTTTTTAATAAATCTGCAAAAATGGTCAACAATTCTGTGTTTTTCTGTCAATATGGGGGGCTGTGTGTAAATTAATGAGGAAAAAAAAAAAAACTTAAATTATTTTAGCAAATGGCTACAATATAACAAATAGTGAAAAATTTAAGGGGGTCGAACTTTCCGTAGCCCCGTATATATATCTATATATAATATATATATATATATGCGTGTGTGTGTGTGTCAAAGTTTACCCCACTTTTTTCCTACTATAAATGCAACAAGATGAAGACCACCTCTGAGTAACAACACCCTTCAATCACATTACGTCTGAAATTTGAAATTCAGCAATGGATACATTTAGAACATGAACATGTTTAAATAAACCAGGTTACATCAGTGAGGGGAAAAGGCAAGGAGACAGATGGAGAAACAAACGGTGTGTAGTCTGTCAAAGGTTTTGTACTCCTTCAGAGATCTGGTGGGGTTTAAAGAGGAAGTGCATACCAGTGCCATGATATCATCAACGGCATACAACACAAGCATGAAGCAAACACATGGGGAATATTCTAGCTGAGTGTGGCATAACATGTTTTGCGTGTACCAAGGTGAGCATGACAGTACACATATAGAACTAAAACATTTTTGTAAAACTTCTATCCATATCCCTCCATCTGAAAACTAGCCATTAACTCATTGTGATCAAATTTAGACTGATTCCTCAGTTAATAAAACAGCACAAAAATAGAACTTGAATAAGTGTAAACAATTAAAGGTCTAGTGCTAAAAAAACATACTGTACACAAGTATGTAAACACAGACACAAGATCTGCTAATCTAGGGGAGAAAAGTTCTCCATTATCAAAGGTGGTTTCAGCACAGTCTCTGTGAATCTGCCAGCAGCAAATGGGACAAATAAAGAAGCGTTTTTAGATAGATTAAGTAGATTTGAATGGATGAAAGAAAACTACATTGGACAAATTATCTTTTCACTATAGATACAGATAATTATTTCATAATGAAAATGTCAAAATGTATGCTTATTACGGTTTTGTAACACAAAAAGACAGCCTTTGAGGTGTTTATCATTGAGTTGATTAGTAAGAACCACCATACCATCAGATAACACCAAAGTGCCAGTTATATTCTTATAGAAGAAAAAAAAAGATGTTCTTTAAAAAACATTTGAGAACTACTTAAATTTTTTTCAAGTATTTCAGGATGAAAAAATGCATCCTGGACCTGGAATATGCTACAAAAACCCTACATTATATGCAACATTACTCGTCTCCCAATGTCAAATAAAACATTCATTGTCTGTAATGGCACAGTTTGTGGTCTATATATATAGGTATTATAATTGCTGTGCTTCTAATACCTAATAACTGAAGCTTATTGAGAAAGACAATGTTAGATTCAGTGACTGTTTCAGTGAGCAGATTACTATCTCGACATTAACATGGAATGAGACATTCCAAAAGAGTCCAAAGAATCAAGCAGGAATGTGAGCACATGCCAGGCCTCTGGTTATGACAAAGGGGGATGGGCACTCAGTGAAAAGAGGTAAAGCCCAGAAACATATATCCATTGAACACATGTCCATATCAAGTTGTTAGGCATAGGTAAGTTGATTAAATTATTCTTAAGTTGACTTATTTACCAAATTAGAAATAAAAAGCTTGACGGAAATTCTGCTAAATTATCTGTTAAATCAACCAGCCGGTTTCACATGCTTACTAAAGCATTATCCAGATGGTTTCAACAAGATCCAACTTATTTAGAAAGAAATTATACCAACTTATTCTGCACCTGTTCTACATAAAGCAAGCCAGTTCTGTTTAAATACATCTAATTTGAGGTTTGAGTATGTATTCTTCTGATAATGACAGTTTATGAAGCTACTTAAAATAAGGTTCTGCCAAAAGATATTAATATCATTGCTGTGCACAGTATCTTGAAAATTCAATATATACATTAAATTTACAGAATTCAGCTGAAAATTAGATTGAAGCACAAGTCACAAAGGTTTAGATAACATTAGTGAAGTCAGTGCCAGTGCTTGGAACAGCTACACCCTTCAAACACTGCATGAGGGAGGAGAGAGAGAAACTCGATGAACGTTTGAGATTAATTAAATACTGTATGTTAATATCTTAAACTCATTTCATTCTGTTTTAGAGACCTACTATTTTTTAAAGGTAGCGTAAGTAGCATCTATCACTATTTACATTTAGTGTAAGCGAAATATAGTGTAAATCACATTTACACTATATTTTATATTTTAGTGCCTTGAATGTTTGATGTTCTTCAATGATGTGCTTTATGATTGTTAATTTTTGTACTACTGGGAGTGAGATTTGGTTTTCCACATTACATTAATGTGAATTAGTTTTTTTTTCCATGTTATAGTAATTTGCACGGAAATTATGTTTAATTATCATAAAATAGAATTAAAAATTAATTGTCCTAAATAGACTGCATCTTCTTTATGCAAAACACAGTTTTAGATTTCTTTCCTTTGATTATGTGGTAAAATATGACCTGGACATGTTTTCGTATAAGATTTGCCTTGTAAGAGTAAAAAAAGCATCTAATGGCTGTTATAATACTGGATTATGGATAAGTGTCCCCCCCTGTAAAATATACAGAGTACATAGAGAGGTAATGACATTCATATGTAACTATCTCACCTTGCTTTTGCCCTTTTCATAAATCATTTTGAGGTTATTGAGGGGCAGGGCTGGTTTCTCCGCAGGGGAACATGGATCAGATGCAGTCGTACTTTTTTCATCCTCTTTTACACACTTCTTTTGTTTAGTCTCCATGCCTGCCTTTATTTTTGCAGATCTCTCATGGGAGGTTGACTCTTGAGTCAGCCTGGGCTGTCGCATGAGTTTGCTGGAGGAAGCAGGTGGTTCTGGAGGACTGCTGGGTTTGCAGGAAGCAGACCGAGCTGTCAGGCTTACAGGTGCCACACTCAGCTGAGGAGCAGATTTCTCCTGATGTGTCTGTTCCCAGCGTTTCTTCAGTACACTCAGGTTTCCTGATCGCACGGACAGAGGCACACTGTCAACAGACTGAGAAAGAGGATACGTTTTTAATTCATGTAGAGATCAATTACAAATATACAATGAAAAAAAACATATCCTCATCACCTGTGGTGAATTCCAACTACTTTTGTTATTTTATGTTCTGTAAGAAAATAAAATGGGGCTTGTCACAATGTTAGGGTGTTGCTATGTGGTTGCTAGGGTATTGACAGAATGCTACAAAGAGGCCTGATTGCCTAGAAAGGTTATAAATTGCATACTCCTCTCCTGCATTGCATATATCATTCATATTTTATATTGTACAATGTTATATTCTTCATAATAACCGCCCTAGACAATGGATATATATAATGGATAGAATGCAGAACTGCTATCAAGGGTGGTTTTATATAGTCTACAAAGCTCATTTCAAGAATTTAAACATAACCATTATAACATTGCACAAACAAACAAAATAAATAAAATAGTTAGTTAGTTAGTTAATTGAAATATAGCTGAAATAAATATAAATATAAGATCAAAATATTGAACTAAATGAACATTTTAAATGATACCTTGACCGCTAACTGAAATAAGTTTGTTAAAGCACTAAATATTTTAGAATATTTTGTTAGGAACAGAAGTGTCAAGGTAATTCAACTCCACAGCGACAGGCAAATGTTTGAACATGACGAGATATGGGACAATACCTCCACATGAGGCTACTACAACAATTCAGGAAAACTCAGAACAGCTGTTTAAAACATCCCCACATAAACACAGTCAAGGGTTAATCACTACTGGAGCACTCGCCAAATAATAAACCAATAATGACACGCTGCCCCAAAACACTATCATTTCATCAAACCACCAGACGTTATTACATCACAGGTTTAGTACAAGAATCCATGAATCAACTTTTTGATAGTTGTTGTTTTTGCTTTTATTTCAAAGTGTATTACATCACTGCCATCAACATGTCGAGCAGAATGCCAACACCAAACTCTTCTTATATGTGTTTAAAAGAGTTAAAATGGTCAATTAGACAATTAAAACAAAGAATGGCTGTTTTCTTCCGCATAATGTCTCGCTACTCCAAGTCAATACAGGCTCAGTAGATAGAGGACTGCATTCATGCAACAGTCTTTGTGAAACCATGCTGAAACAAGACGCCAGAAAGAGAAGTTGTAGGAGATGAGAGGAAAGACCTGGATGGACAGGGCGCTCTTTATGTCTTTTCTCTATTCTGCTTTCTCCGAGCTCCTTGGGCGCTGGACATCAGTGATAAAGCTCTGCCAGATGTGCAGCAGGCAAGAAACTTGTAAGAACTAGTCCAGCCCAACTGAACACATGAAGGAAGGAAAGAGAGAAGAGAAAGGAAAGGAAAGGGGGGATGTGTGTGAGATGGAGGGGTGGGAGATGATTAACAGGCGCCTGTAGTGAAACCTGCATACAGGAAATGATGCATGTGATGAAATTTAACTGTTTCCTGTCTATTTCATGAGGCATGCATGAGGCTGTAAACTTATAGGCAAAAAAAAAAGCATAAACACATATTTAAGGGAAGAAAAAACAGGAAAACATTTCAATCAGGACATAAAGACTACATATAAACTGATGTGTTTGGATGACTAACTACTGGGAGTTAACAGTAAACCACCTATTGACTAGCCTTCTGAAGGAACTTAATGTCTTGCATTGATTCTGATGTTTTAAAAGTTAAATGTGTATAGAAATAGTTAAACCAGAAATGAAAAATCTGTTATCATATACTCAACCCTCATGCCATGTCTTGTAAAATGCAAGCGTAGAAATGTTAATGAAGTTATTCTCTCTTTTTTTTTTACATAACAAAATGTAACCTAGAGACTTATGGGGTTGGACATCCAAGAGTGCCTTTTTAAATTACAAATAGTTTCCATTACATTAAATTCTAGTAAAACCAGGAAAACTTACAGATTTTTTATTTTCTGCACTTGCCTCCTCAGCGGCTTTCTGATATCTGAAAAAAGAAAAAGAAAAGTATAAGTAAATGTTAAGTATCATAATCACAATCAAGCTAAACATTTTTGATCAACATTAGAATACATTTTTGGTTTAATATGCACAAACAAATATAAGGATTTCCCTGAAAAGTATAAACACTATGGCTCAAACAAAACATTCCGACAAAGAGTTTTGTGTGGGACTATATTTGTCTGCTTAGTATCAGATGAAACCTAGAAACCTTTTTGAAAAACACTTTGATGACACTAAAGGCAGAGATATACACACTTGAGAAAAAGAAGAACTGCCTAAGCAGTGGAAGGTCACTAGAGCATTCTCGGGGGGCATCAGTTTGTTTACAGCTCAAAAATACATTTAGTGATATGATATCAATACAAAGTTAATTAAAATCCAATATGGGAACAGATTATTAACACTGCTTAGTCGTTCAAAGCTTATGGCCCTGGAGTGAAAATAAGGAGAAAAAAAATTATGAATGTTGGTCCAAATGTATATGGTAAATTGCTGCCCCCTACTGGCACTAACATGACATTTGTTATGACCGGTATCATCATTTGTGATGACATTCTCAGGATTATCAGGATTCTGTCATTTATGAGTGATTATTTGTTTTTGTTGCATTTTATATTTTCGTTCATTAAGATTTTTTTTTTTTTCCGAATCTTCATGACTATCCTACAGCTTTGTTCTCTAGTGATGGCAAATAAAAGCTTTGTTTACACTGTATAGTTAAAACAGTTCACCACTCAAAGCTTTTCAGCACAGTTTAATTTGTGGCCATCTGGTGGTCAAAATTATGAAAAGCATCTACAAAACTAACATTACAGATGCTGGTTTTACATTTGGTTCTGCAGCAGACGCTACATGAAAATGTCATTTTCTTTATAATAAATAATGGGCATTGTTGAAGTGATTTTTACGGTTTAGAGTATTAACACTAAAATAAGCAAAAAGAATAAATCATACATTTATAAATAAAATATGCAGTCTGCCTATTTCAATCATGCCCCAGTCCTTTGGCTGTAATTTTATACACAATATTCATATAGGCTTCATATTGTAATAAAATAAGTAAACCCATGCTTGGGCTTACTGCTTTGAACCATTTTTGACAACAATACAATATATTCCTTAAAATAAATTTTTAACATAAAATCCAGTTTCAGTGGTTGTGTTGATATTTTAATGTTATGACAATTTTTAAACTGGTTGGGCCATTTTCATTATATTGCTAATGAATAACAATCCCAATAGCAATCCAGGTTGTCTTTTTATTGTGTCTCTTTTTAATAAGCATCACCCTGGTTCCCTCAACAAAAAGTCAAAAGGATGTTTCAGTGGCTTTTAGATTATTGCAGAAAATTAGCTGTGTGACCACCAAAAATGCATTATTCATAAGATAATCTTTACAAATAAAGACAACTTTTTTTTTCTTTAAATATTCTCCATAGCCATGCAATAAGCACTGATAATATGGAGAGAAAAAGTGAATATCACTTACTTGGAAAAGCGCTCAGTGATGGCATTTTTCTTGCCACGGCTCCCAACCAATGAGAGCTCTTTGGCTGTGATTCGTAACGATTGTGATGCCCATTGTTTCCTGCTAAATGGCCCCACATCCATCTCTGCCAAACAGAAAATCAAATATGAAACACAAAACAGTTAATGGAACAGCAAACATGTAAAAGGTAGCATTTAGAAATCTGAAGCTATTGTTGTGTACAACAAACATTCCAAGTAATAGTTTGGCCTAACAAATGTCCTAAACACTAAATAATGTTTTAACATCTAAAACGTGTGACAACTTGGCCCATGACACACTTGCCATTAGAACATAGTTCAATGTTTCTATTAAAACCTCTTTTTTTACCAACTTCAGTATGTAGCTGACCTACCTGAATGAAAAATTACCCATATGTGTCACTAATTCTAAATCACATTATGAAATAAGTTATCCCTGTTCCCTATTGAACGGTCTTTCCCATTGCATTGATAGGCTTACGGGGAAACTCCTGTTTACTCTGATACCGAAGCCTTATTTGTTCACGTCCGTGTAGCTGCATCAACAAATGGTGCTTCAGCCCAACAAAAGGGGTGGAGCCGACTGCTATATAAGTCAGCTCTGAGTGCCATTTCATCACAATTTTCTCCTTCAACTCGAGTACATCATCTCCCCGCTGGACTCTGAAGAAGCAAGAAGCTCGAAGCCTACTACTCGGCGTAGAAGGGCCCCAGCAGTGGAAGGACACCTCTCATCAGCGCTTCCCATGCCACCATCCGGGGATCTCAAAGAGCATTTTCAAAGAGTAAATTTCCACGGCAGCATTGTTTCAAATTTTGTGCCGTGAGTGTGGCTCAGACAGGCACAGTGAGTGCGTCGCTTGCCGGGGCAGTTCCCACGCTGAGGCTGCGCTCACTGAGATAGAGTGCTCTCATTGCGAGAGCATGAGTCTCACCTTGCTTTGCTCATGGATCGCCTTCTTTCATGAAGGCTGTCCTCCCCCATCTCTCTCTTCCCAGAAGCGAAACAGCGGGGCAACGGGACTGATTTATCAGGCTTACGTGAACTCATGCCAGCACAGGTCCCGTGTACCTCACTCTTCCTGTAGTGCCTCAATTCACCAGTGTATTTCATACACTGTCCCTTGTCAGTAGCAAGCAGCTTGAACTCTATCGGCGGATCAGAGGAGGAAGCTGTTACCGATGACTCCATTTCACTGACAGCTTCAGATGCAGAAGAGTGGTTGTGTTCCGGTGAGGATACTGGCACCCCTCCTCCCAAAGATTCAACACGGACCAGCGTGGACAGCAAGCTGATTTGCATCCTCACTAAAGCCGTGGAGGAACTTGGCTTGGATTGGTCGTCTCTGGAAGAGCCCACTTAGACAAGTGGTACCTGCAAACAGCACGCCGTCAACGATCCTACCACCAAAGGCTGTTCCCGTTCACAATGAACTTACCAGGATGTGGTGCACCCCCAATATGGCATTAGTTCATTCCTGCACTTCTGCTGCCCTCACATCCGTTAACAACACTGAAGAGAAGGGCTCTGGCAAGTCTCTTCCTCTGGAAGAGGCGGTCGCTGCACATCTGTGCTCTCCATCGGCCCTGGGATTGAAGGACCATGCGGTGCATCCATCCAAGCCTTGCAGGACCACTTCTGCTCTAGCGGGCAGGGCCCAGCACTCAACTGTACACCTTTCCCTCCGATTGCTCGGTCCTCCTGGTGGCCCCACTCTGGAGGAATCAAACATGGTTCCTTGAGTTAATCCAGCTGCTATCGGCAGCTCCTTGGCCAATTCTATTGAGGAATTCAATTCAATTAAATTCCTCCTCTCTCAAGCAAAAGGCATGATCTGGCATCCCTGGCCCGAACTGTGGAACCTTCATGTATGGCCCCTCAACGGGAGTCTTTGCAGCTCTCTGTGAGTGTGACTAACACTATTTTGGAGGGTAGAGCCCCATCTATGAGACGCCACTATCTCCTCAAGTGGTTAGTCTTTTCTGATTAGTGTACAGCACGGAATGAGGACCCGTCCTCTTATGACATGCCATCCGTGCTAACCTTTCTGCAAGAGCAGCTGGATAAGGGGCGCGCCCCTTCCACGCTCAAAGTGTATGTCGCAGCCATTGCGGTGAATAACATTCTCGTGGCTGGCCAGTCAATCAGCAAAAACATCCATGTCGTTAAGTTCTTAAATGGCTGCCAGTTACAAAGCAGAGACTGAATAATCCTACTGAAGAGTTGACGCTATAGCCCTGGCTTACACCTCTTTGGGCTTACAGTGTCCTATTTAGGTGAGGGCCCACTCCACCAGAGGAATAGCCTCCTCCTGGGCATGGTCCAGCGGAGTTTCTATTGGTGATATTTGTGTGGCTACTGGATTTTGTCCACCTAATTTACCTAATTACCTTTTAAGTGGAGAAATTATTGTAGTGTATCAACCGTTCAATAGGGAACACTTTGGTTACTGCCATAACCTACAGTCAAGCGGATAAGGGCCGGAGCATTGTGTATGTAGGCTGCTGTGCTATAGGGCTGCATGCGAGTCGATGACTGTCGCTATCATTAAAGCTTCTGACGAAATGCAGCTACACAAATGTGAACAAATCAGAGTAAACAGGAGTTACCCCATAAATGTATCAACGCAATGTTCATTCCCTTTTCTCAGGGAACCAAAGTTAATTAGTAACCAGAGCGTTTTCAACTCCACTTATGACTGCAAGCCAAAAATCTCACCAATCAGCAAGGCGAAGCGCAGCTGATGTCACAAAGCACATCAAGTTTTTAGTACTGCTTTTTAACATGTTAGCACCACCAAATGTTCTGATATGTACAGTCAAACCAAAAATTATTCAGACACCAGATATAATTTTTTATATATATTTATGTACTAGTGAGGATAGCAAAATAAAGTAAACTGTGACATACCCAAAAATTCTTCATACAGTGGACTTCTAATAAAATTGATAAAAATTTGGGACAAAAAATTATTCAGACACTTTGACCTGACCATGTTTTGCTTAAGTGTTATCTGACATTATGAAGATTAATTTGTTATTGTCATATTTTATTACCATTTTCTAAACTATAACGAATAAACTGTGATAATGTGTGAAATATTCAAGGTGTCTGAATACATTTTGGTTTGACTGTATAGTCTATAGGTGTGTTTGACTTCATGCATTGCTGCACAGACCAGTTTTCTTTTGACTTGAAACAGTGCATGCCAGTACCATGCATTGAGATGAGATGTTGCCAACACCACATCACTGTGACATATGCCAAGTACAGCAAGAGAGATTTGAGAGCTGTCAGCTGGCACATTCTGTTATTATTGTACATACCGGCAATATATAAAGCAGTAAAGTACTGAATGAAAAGTGTTTCTGTTGCTACATGAAAATTTGAATATGGATGTACTAATTATACAATTTTTATAAATTTTAGTTGTTTAAAAAAGGTTTATTAAAATGTATTTTTTATTGAAAGGAATACACAGGCAATGCAAACTCTTTTGTGATCAATGTATCAGTTCTACTTATTGATTGATTCATTCATTGGCTGAAAAGTATAGATTACATAATAACAGCCACACCAACTAGGGCAGTGGTTATTAACGATGAGACTCAGAGGACGTTGACCTGAGAGGTGCGACTGACTCACTGAACATTTGACTAAACCTAACACTATATATCAACACAGATTTAAAACACACATATATCATATAGTAAAACTATATAAATCATTTGTTGATTAATATAGTTTCAAGACAACAAATATGAGAAAACAGGATTAATGCATATAAAAAAAGAATAAATATAAAAAAAACTGAATATATGCATGCAAAAAGTGTTGTTATTATTATTCTTATTTTACTAACATTTAAGTGATTCATCCAAATTTACCTTTCATTGTTTTGTCCCGCTGTTAATAGATGCAGTGTCCTGATATTCTGTTGTCTGCACTTTTTCTATGTGATTTTATGTCTGACTTTCCTGGCTTCAAAGCAGTGAAAATACTTTCCAGTCTCACTCACTTGCTCAGTCTAAAGCAATGGCCAAGAAAAGCAACAAATGAAAGTCTACAATTTGGCAAACAAAGAACAGAGTGAATAAAAACCCAAAAGTAATTTTTATCCTCACAAAATAATAAGAGTGAGAGCAAGATAGAGAGAGAGAGAGAATGGGAATGATTTAGTAAACTGAATAATAATTTGATTAAGAATTATAAATGGACCCATCATAACTTTTAAAAGGAAATTGTGGATTACTTTTTGTCTCAAATATACATATACTGCATATTTTGCATATCAGATGTCAAATTTCCTTTAGTGCTGCAAATAATGACCTTTGATCGTAAACTTTGATAAACTTCCTAAGCAATGATTGACATAACCAAAGCAAAGACTTAAACACTGAATCATCAAAAACACAACAACCTGAATACCAGTATATGATATCATGTGCATCAAACAGTAACCAAGATGGAACAAACAAAATATTCCTACACTCCCAGAAAAAAAGCTGTTAGTGGGATGGTACCTTTTCAAAAGGGACTAATATGTACCATTTAGGTACTAAATATACAGTATACCCTTTAGGGGTAAATAAGGTACAAAGTTAATCACCTTTTTGGTTTAAAGGGTACCTGCTTGTCCCTGTGGTAGCTTTTGTTTTTGTGTCCCACTATAAACAATTTAAGTACTTAAATGTTGGTTACTTTATATACAGTACAATTGGTATTGTCAAACTGTATATGTCGCATTACCTTAATTTAGTACAATTCTTGGTTCAAGCACCAATGCTTGACTACCAAACCGTAAGGCGTAGAGAGCTGAAATTTGGCCAGAAGGTAGAGCTCCCTGAGGGGACATTCTGACAAAGACTCACTCCAATCGGCCAATAGGAGGCGCTCTACGTGATCAACACATAAGAGGCTAATACCTCCCTAAACTCGATTGTCGTAGACCGCTCTTCAAATTTTTACATTTTTTGAATCTGGCTAAGTCTGGGGTCAGGTGCAAAATGGCCACCTTATTACTTTTTTTGCGTACTTATTCCTCATATTGTTCGTATAGCTCTTGTTGGTCACGTCAACAGCGACCGACGGAACGAGTCGAATCAAACAACCTACATGGTGGTCCTTCCAAATGTCTAACATAAGACAGTCCCGGACGACATAGCACTAAAATAAGGCAGCACCACACAGCAAACGATAGGTGATGATATATGCGACATCTGACAAGGGAGTCGTAACGGGCGATCAGGGAGAAAGCCAGCTAGGATAATAGCCTGGGCCTAGATAGGCAGAGTGACGGGCTTCTTAAGGGTGGTAGCGTCTCGAGAGCCCACCTCATTTTGCAACAGCATCGTTGCATGGCACTTCACAGCTGGGAGGAGGTAGGTCCTGCGAGGCGACATGCCAGATTTTAAGCTGAAACACTACGACTAAGGGCTGTGTCAAGCGATCGTTCGAATCGGGTGCCGACTGAACACCATAGGAATAGCACGGGGCAAGTCAGAGACGAATGCCCAGACAGGTCGGTACACATGTGTATGAAGCCAATTTTTAGTCAAAAATGCACAGTCTCACCACTGGTGGCGCTATAAATCCGAGAAACTATAACTATGCAACTGTTGGTCCGATCAACTTGAAAATTGGTATGCCGTGTCTTTGTCCAAAGTGCCACAAGCACATATTGCAAGGTTAACGGAGGTCGGTCGTGAAAGAAAACTTTTCTCTGGGCCATTCTTCGACTCATGCCTAAAGGTCATAAGCAATGTTTGAAAAGAAATGGCCACTATTTTAGCCTAACAGAGTTTTTTTGGCTCTGTAATCACTGGGTTTCAAAATCCACACAATATCCTATAATTGATAGTCTCTCATAATGCACAACTTTGCCCAAGACCATTACGTCCATCAACGTTCTCATTAATTATTCCAAATATGTTTAAAAACCTACTTTTGCGAACTGTCCATGTTTTTCTCTCAATATCGATAAAACCACTGCAGTAATATTCACTGGACTCTCTAGATCAATGATTAGCAAAAACATGTTGAATGTTGTCCTTTGGTTGCTTTTAACGGTTATTTAGATAGGGTGTGGCCCAATAGCCCAAAAACATTATTTTAAAACCTAACGAAACTCAAAACTTTACGAAAACTTGGTGAAAACATGTTTCGATAATCTTAACAACGCATGCAAACTTCTCTTTCGTGGAGATCGATCATAGGTGGCTCCTTTTAGCTCTAATGTGTGTGAACCTTTTTCCGTATTTTGCCGACACATATTTAGTCATGAATGCGCTCGAGAAAAGGTACAAGTAGGGGGGTTTGTATGAAATTACCTCAAATTGTAGAACATGTTCATGTATTAACAAACACACTAGATCTTTACATCATATGTTAGATCTCCTCATTCTGAACAACTTTGCCTCTGGGACCAATGCTGTCAATCAAACTGTTCATTAAATATTTGAGATTATTAAAAGAAACATTTTGGTAATTAGTCGTAGGTTTTAAACTCAAAATCAATAAAAATCAGTGCAGTACAATTCTCTGGACTCTCTAAGTCAATAATTATCAAAAAAATGTTGAACATTTGCATTTGAACAACTATAAACCGGCCATTTTATAATATGTTCTTTAGATTGTGTCCCCAAAGGCCTAAAATCCTAAAAGAAAGCCCACAATGTCTCTAAAAACTGTGTAAAATGATGCATAATTTCATTCTTAATAAGCATGCAAAATTTAAGAGAAATTGGGCAAAAAATAACACTATAATAGTTATAAAGGTTAAACACAGTGTTGTATGAGAAATTGCAATTATAACCACTAGATAGAAGCGGAAGACCACTAATGGGCTCATTAAATGCACTAAAACAGTACTGTTCAAAGGTTTGATGGATTCATGCTTACATATGATAAAATCACTGTTAAAATATTTAAAATCATATTTACTAATAGTTTACCATTTTGTTCATACAGACATATTAATTTTTACAATTATGCCATATTATGATTACAGTGATACCTGAAAATGACATATTAACTCTTAAAAAGAGAAGACTTGCAATAAGTATTGTGTCACCTATCATTTATGTCAAATATCTATATCTGCAACATGTGTGTGAATTTATTTCTTTACATGTGTGTGTCTCTGCATGTATGTGTGTGTGTGTGTGTGTGTGTGTAAGCATGCTTATTGAGTATTAATATAATAGTTTAACCATTTCATTTCTTTGTATGTATGTATCTGCGGGCCTATTCTCCGTTTTGTATGTCTTTTACTGTCGCCATCATCTAGGTTGGCCTAGACCCTAAAAACATACCACCTTAAAGGCCTTAAAATGCTTGAACCCCGGTCATTGCTGCTTGCAGCTATATTATTATAGTTACATTTGCAGTACCCACATGCAATTACAAATGTAATTGCATAGTGACCTTACTCTTAAAATTGTGTCGTTTTATTTACCCATGCTCATGTTTGTTTAAAACCATAAGACTTCAGTGCATCTTCAAAACAGAAATGTCATTTCCATGAAACCTGTTAGATTTCTGTCCCTCCATTGAAAGGTCTTGCAATCAAACTTCAAACATCAAAAATTACAATAAGACATAGTAAAAGTAATCATCTCTTTAATCTAACTCTTCTGAAGAAGTGCAGATCACAAGCACAGTTGAGCTTTTAAAATATTTTTACCATATTTAATGTGCCCTATGTATGTATATTGACCAGTGTTCCTATATGAATAAAAGCCTAAATTAAATCTGCTCATCAAATAAAACAATTGTGCCTCTTTGGAAGACTTGGGTTAAACCACTTGAATAATATTTACTATGTCTTTTTGCATGCATGAACATTTTGGTTGCGTGAACATTTAATGTATGCACAAAAAAGATTAGAGAATATTTTAATATTCAAATATCTTATTTATATTGTATCATAATCTTAAAAGTCGTATGCTTTTGGAATGGTATTAAGGTAAGTAAATGTTGACAGAATTTTCATATCTGGGTGAATTCAAATGATAAATGTTTACATGTGAATATGAACTTTAATTTTCTATGCACAAAAACAAATCTTGCAAATACACATACAAATTTTAAACCATATGTTTATGACATTTGGTTTACAATCCAATAATACACCAAGTACAAGAATAGAAGAAAGAAAGAAAGAAAGAAAGAAAGAAAGAAAGAAAGAAAAAAGAAAGTCAAAAATCTATTCATCTTTTTTTTTTCAGAATTTCAGACTTTTTGATGTTTGAATGAGAAAACCAAAAAACCAGTATTTTAGCACTTGGCAAGTGAAAGAATTTGACATGAATGTTAAAGTGAAATAATCGTCATAAGATCATTGATATGACCTCATATTGTTTGTGCTTAAATGAATCAATAACTAATAAATACCCAAAATAAAAATAATAAAAAATTAATTCAAATAATATTCCTTAAAACAACAGGTTTTGTATTTTTTTCACTTTTGTGCATGTTTGTCTGTCCATTTTAGTCGACTCTCAACAACACTAGGATCTGACATGATCACAAGACTTCCTTCCTTTCCTGAAAGGTTCTGTGTGTGTAAAACTGGATCTTTCACCCCTACATGGTGAGTAACTTCCCCGCAGACAAAACAGTTGCTAACTCCTCTTCAACTACATCTACATTTCTGTTACAGCTGACAAATACTGTGTTTAAACCAAAAGTATAATCTCATTAATTTGTCAATTTAACAGCTGCCTCTTTGGTCCATGAAAAACACATTTTGGAACATCATCAGCATTCGCACAGGTCAATGAGTACAGACCCACCTCTATAATTCAAATGCAGTCCTTCCTGTCTTCAGAGTTTATTCTGTGTGGACTTCAATGGTCTTTGTCTCTCTGTTGAATTTCGCCAACACGTTTCGATTATGAATAAATACTACTACGTGCTCTTTCAATAGGGATGTCACCTGATTTCAGACAACCAAACTCTGTGATATCTGACACTCCTTGTGCTTGTGTAGGAGTTGGTCCCATGTGACTTTACAAGGGGTGGAGTCTGGAGAAAGGTCCGCCAGCAATGGTGGAGCTGTTATCATGTGACAATACGCACCAGTGAACCCAGGCATTGTGTCACCTGGCAGGTGTGTTTTGAATGTGTGTGTGTGTGTGTGTGTGTGCGTGCTCTTGTGTTATTCCTGGAGTATCTACTTTCTTGCTGTTCTTTGCAAATGAGTTAACTGAACAAGTCAAATCAAACAGTAACTTAAGAGATGACTAACACTTTCTATATGTAAAGTGTAAACTTTCTATATGAGGGTTGAAATGCACAGTGGTATTTTCCTTTTGTTGCTTTCAAATCAATATATTAAGCTCACCAAGAAAAAGACCAATAAACCAATCCATATTTTTGTACACTATCCATTGCATTTTCCCATCCTTTTCTTGTAAAAACAGGGTCTCAAAAATCTTTACTTAGAGTATATTAGAACACATCTCCCCATTATAAGTGATGTTTGACAAGCATCATTATTAATATTGCTCCTTTACTGCAAGTTTTGTTTAAATCCCTAATTCAAAACATTAAACTATAGTGCACAACTTGTGCCATTTGTGTTATCAAGTTCAAGTTAATTTATTTATAAAGCACATTTAAAAACAGCCACAAGACTGACCAAAGTGCTGTACATTAAAATCAAACCATAAACACATAGAACAGAAATAATAAAACATATGAATTTTAATTTAAAACCAAAAGGAATGACAGATAAACATTCTGAAGATAAGTAATAATCAAGACCATAATACAATGCAATAAAAATGGGATATTAGTAGGCCAGATCAAACAAGTGTGTTTTCAAAAGTGACTTTAAAATAGATAGGAAAGATGCCACTCTAATCTCAAGCGCCAGATTATTTCATAACCGAGGCCCAACCACAGAAAAAGCTTGATCCCCTCTACATTTAAGTCTGGACTGAGGAACTAAAAGGAGATTCTGATCACTCGATCTTAGACTTCTAGTGCGAGTATAAAAATGCAACAGCTCTGAGAGATAACTAGGGGCTTGGTTATGTAAAGATTTATACACCAGTAAGTTAACTTTAAAATCAATTCTAAATTGAATAGGCAGCCAATGAAGGGCCCTCAGTATAGGGGTGATGTGCGACTATTTTGAAGAAATCTAGCAGCAGCGTTTTGTACCAATTGTAGGCGAGTAATTTGTGACTTTGAAATACCGCAATATAGTGGGTTGCAGTAATCTAATGTGAAGTCATTAAAGTGTGGACAGCCATCTCTAACGTTGTAGCATTTAAAAAGTGTTTGATTTTAGACAGCAAGCGGAGTTGGTAAAAACTGGAACCAATTACAGATGAGATATGCTTGTCCAATTTTAATGACTCGTCAAGAAGGACACCCAGATTTCGCACACGAGAATAAACTGGCCCAGATCTAGGCCTGGTACCTAAATGAATCAAGTAGGCCCGAAAACAATCACTCGTTTTTATCTTAAGTTAATGATAAACTTTTTTGATCTAGCCATATTTTTGACCTCGTCAAAGCACCTTAGTAAAGTACTAAGTGCTTAATGATCATTTCTCTTAATAGGTAAATAAATCTGGGTATCGTCACCGTAGAAATTCAAAGATTTCCTTCTCAGAATGGAATCTAGAGTAAGCTCGATTCCTGATATTTGAATCCTCTACTAAGCCGTCAAGCTGATTCTTTTCGCGTCCGCCTTCTTTCCCTGCGGGCTGTCGCCCCAATCTGCACATGTCCACAACTTCCCGTGGTGAGGTAACAAATTACACCTACCTCACGTTACTACTGTAATTAAGTCTTTTTTTTTTTTTTCGGGTACTGTACTTTTTGAGTATAACTGGTTTAAAGCTGTACTATTTATACTTACACTTGTACTTAAGTACAAATTAAGCAAAATAATCTACTTCGTTACTTTTAAATCATAGTTTGTTAGTGAATATTTATCGTGAGCCAAGTTGTTGAACATATCTCAACTTAGTGCTCTTGCTGCATTTACCCATCCAAAGTGCACACACAAACCGTGAACACACACCCGGAGCAGTGGGCAGCCATTTATGCTGTGGCGCCCAGGGAGCAGTCGTGTCCAGGGGGCACCTCCGTTGGGGGTATTGAAGTGGAGAGAGAAGCCGCTGTCCTGCACTCCCCCCCCCACCTACAATCCTGCCGGTAGAGACTTGAACCACAACCATTTTGCGGGTTATGAGTCCGACTCTCTAACCATTAGGCCACGACTTCCCCCTTTTGTGAAATTGTGACTTAGTACGCTCACAATTTGAATTGATATTCAAACCTTTGATGGCACTTCAGTGACCAATAACAGCCCTGATATCTGGGAAAAGCCGCCCCAGATAGCAAACTGACATAGAATCAACGTAGAATCGACGTTTCTCGTGGCGTCGAAACGACGTTGATCTCCGACGTCGATCCAGCATCGTTATTGTTACCAAATAGTGAACGTTGATTCAACATCGAAATTTGATTGACGACCGATATTGACCTTTACAACCAAAAATGGACGTTGAATCAACGTCTGCTTGCTATCTGGAGCCGCTGCAGCAGGTGAAGAGCTGATCAGACAGTGAGGGAGCTCAGCGTCATTTATGGACTCAAAGTTTGGAGAAACAAACTACATGGTAGTGTTATCATAAATATCTATATTTTGATACGATACTGAAATATCTGACACGGTTCCATTACTCATTTTCCACAGTTGGCTATCTACTGAATATACACAGATACAAGCTGCGTCTCGCTCTTTACTCTCCAGTGAGTTTGACACGCATCCGCCTCTTGCCGATTACAGAGTCTGAATGTCGGGATTGCAGGTATTCCGCATAATTTTAATAATTCCCGCGCAAATGTGGCGAGCGCTTTATTGTAGCTAACATAAGAACACGGCCATGTAATTGCAGAAAACTGGACGCAAGCTCTCAAATAGGCCTAACTTGTACAAATGAGCTGCCTGTCCTCTCACTCCGATATTGCTTGTGCGCAGACTGTGTGCAATCGCGATCTCTCCGTGCTTTTAAAGTAGAAATGATTTCTCTTTGCTCCTGGATTAAACTTTGTCAAAAGTTATTAGAATAGATCCACGCCTGATCGATGAAAATCCTACTGGAAATTGTATTGGCTGTTAGTGAACTGCACCAGAAAGTCTTTCAACAATCAAAGATGGAACTTTAATTTCTTTACAATGTAAGTTTATGCTAGAAATGTTTTGGTATTGGATATTTGTATGATTTGTACATATAAATATCCTAGTCTGCCTAACTGCATCACGACATTGTACAGTAATTCAATGTCAATGCCATCTGATGTTCCATTTCTCTAAATAAATAGGCCTAACATATATGGCTCTTAAATCATTGCTTATAAAAATTCAGTGGTGTCGTATTTCGGATACCTCAACAGAATTGAGGTGATTTATAATTTTATTACTGAATTTGTACTTGTCTTTTTTTGCAAATTCAATTGTTTGAAATCAAATTTGAAATCAAGCTTCCTTGTGCTGTAAGCTTTTGCAGCAAAGTTACCCTATTTTAAAGACACAAATACACAGAATGAGCAAATGTTTAAGATTGAGATTTTTGTAATGGTATTTGATCAATATTTATATGTATGTAAATAAAAGCCTGTATTAAAATCTGTTAATCATCATATAAACCGAATGTGTCTTTTTAGAAGACCAATTTCAAAGCTTGAAATAATAAGCTTGAAATAATGATTGCCTTGAAAAAATTAATGGACAAATTTTTTTTTAGATATTAAAATATCTATATGGCAGTACAGTAGTATGTGTTAGTTTTGCCAGTGGTATTGAAAATGATTAGTCGTCATGAAATCAAAACTGACCCTACTTACTTTTCTTAGTGCACATTACTAGTCTTGTGGTGAACAATTAAACCGTGCAAGTCAATACATTGGAAAAAAAATTTGTCTGCCTTCATAATCTTTAATTAAAAACTGAAAATTGGCTTCTGCTCTGGAATAACGTTCTCGCTGTGATGACATGAGTTTTGACGGCTTGGGGAGAATCCTCTTGTTAATTCATGCCGTAAGGACTGCTGTTTCCGGGTCCAAGCATCTACTCATTTCACTTGAGAATACTACAGTATCTCAACAGCCATTTTATGAGCATTAATTTAAATTTCAATGCAATTGTCCAAAAAAAAAAAAAAAATAAACAATTATCTAGTTGATATTTATTGTTTTGAGAAAGACTATTACTTTTTAACAGACTGCATTTGCATGATGTTTTATTTTATTTTCAAAACTTATTTTGTACAGTAAGGAGACTATGCTTAAGATGTGTTCACTAATCAAGTGATTCTCTTTCATCTTCAAAATGATAACAGTGAAAGACAGTAATACGTGTTCTAAAAAATCTACCAGCTCAGCATGACCTACCAATTGTTTAAACTAACCCACAATCCTAAACTTAACCATAAACATAAACTACAAGGACACAAATATAGCATGATAGGTCAGATTTTCATAAGTCAAGTCCTTTATTTTTATAGCGCTTTATATAATGGAGGTTGTTTCGATGCAGCTTCACAGTATTAAACAGGAAAGCAACAGAATCAATGCAAACTTCAAAAAATGAGGCAAATCCCATTTCTGGTAACTCTGAGAAAAAAGAAAAAAAAAAAGGTACAAAAGCTGTCATTGGGGTGGTACCTTTGTACAACTTTGTTACCTTATCTACCACTAGAGGGTACTTATAACTACCTTAAAAGTACATATTAGTACCTTTTGAAAAGGTACTGCTACAGTCACCGCTTTTGTACCCTGTACACTAGTGTCATTATTCCAGCTCCATGTTTGTTTAGTTCAATTCAATTAGCTGTGTAAAGGTGTTAAGTCACGTTGAAATAAATAAGTTCCGGTTTCAGTAGTTTCATAACAGTATGCGATGTGCAAAAAAATTTGATTCAGCTATATAGCAGAATCAAAATATGTGAGTCATTATTCAGCTCAATTCAGTTCAAGTTTTGTTCTCATCTGAGAGCGCAGTTAAATCAATGATATTGCTGATGTCAATTCTTTTAGACACCAAAAAAAGCAAGCCAATGCTACAGTGGCAAGACATGACTCCATCAGGTGACATAAACCGTAACTCAATGTGACTCCCTTCTGAAATATACCACTGGAGGGTGTAACTTAGTGGTATTTTCAATACTTTATTTTATGATACTTTTTATTCATTCTACCGTCTTTTGATCATTTTCACTTTTGGGTCTTTTAGCAGACACCGTTATTCAAGCAATTTGCATTGCTTAATGCATTCAGGCTGTAAATTTTATCATAGTTTCGATACCTGAGTTGCCGAAGGAATACCATACCTTAATTTGGCGTTGAATATACTTAATCAATACTTCATCATCCTGACTCTGTCTATAATAAACCAGTATTTTTCAACTCTTGTCATGGGGCCCACAGCACTGCACATTTTGTATGTCATCTTTATTTAAAACCTCCTGACTACCAGGAAAAAACAGTTTTGTGAATTTAGTATTTTGTCATGTCATTACACTGTTCATGGTTCAGAGATAGGAACAATTTGAAAAATAATTTTTTTTGAAAAATTATATTTTATTCATATGTTATGCCATGTCCTCTGTAGAAGACATCGGGACTTTAAAAAGTCCTGTTTTTTAAGAAATAAAAAGACATGAATAGACATGAAAAGGCAAAAACAGTTGGATTTTTGTTTTAATCACAAATCAATTTTCATTTTTTATACCAAACTTTATATAAAGATGATTCTCAACTATGTTATGAAAGATATTTTTTAAAAACATTTTTCTTTATGCAAAATGTGTGTAAAATGGCCATAAACAAGTTTTTCCATTATATACAATGTATCTATAAACTGTATCTAATTTGCATATTAATGTGTTTTTGGGGCAACATAGAATGAACAAATAAGTGCAATAATGGGAGTAATAATTAGCAAGATTTTCATAATAATATCTAATATTTAATAGGAATATTGATACATAATTTCTCTATTCATTTGTTGTGTCTCCCAAAATGTCTAATAAACATGCTTTAAGTCCTGGTGTCCTCTACAGTGGACATGTATGAAACTGATGTCCTGTTTCATAACAGAAGGTCATATTTTGATTTGAAACCCCATAACATTTTCCTGAGATGTTGATTTATGACAAACAATTTGAAAATTAGTCAGATTTAAATGATAATTACAAAATATTATCATATTTCCATAAGGGTGTTACACTTGATCACTAAATTAATGTCAGCCATTTTTAAAGACCAAGGAGAGGGAGTGGTCATGGTGAAACATCCAATCATTTGGTATCTCTTAAAACTGTGACATGTAACGTCTCAGAGAAATCACTAAAACATAATGTCCTCTACAGAGGACAAAACTCCATAGCTGGTAGTCAGGAGGTTAACACTGGTTTAACATTAGCAGAGCACTCCATGAGCTCCATGATTTTTTACATGCTTTATATACGGTCAAAATGTAACATTTGTGCATTTAAGGACCCCTATAGCACTGTTAACTACAGTATTCACAACACAAATATAGACACATGAACACACAAGGACTGACTTAAAATAGTAAGCTTCATGTTTGTCTTGGCAGTCATCAAATTCATCTCATCAACATTTAAAAGGCGATTTAGATAAGATATTCTATAATCAGAAACTTCAACACAACAAATGTTCACAATTAGAGTTCCATTTGCATTGTTAAAATGTTGGGCTAAATCATTGTAGATTCATAGTAACTTGTGTTAAAATTTCAAATCAAACATAAGACAGTATGGTGAAACATTATCAATTTCGTGACAACATAATTAATACAAGGTGCAATTCCCAACATAAAATTAGTAAACATAAAATTTACATTTAGAGTGCTATGTAGGTGTATCAGTGTTTGTTTTAAAATATCTAGAAGTACAAATATCTGATACAAAAATACTATAGATCGCTATTTAAATACTATAAGAATTTAGTAATTTCAAAAGTTTTTTTTTTTTTTTTTTTAATAAAAAAAATAAAAATATGCAGCATATACATATACAAATAGGACCAATTCTCACCTATAAATAGTTGTTTATTATCAGCAAGCTAGCATGCATACTGTTGTTTATAGTACTTAAAGCAACATAATAATACACTCCACTCTGCATGTCACATTTTAGATCCCTCCCTTAATTCCAATTCCACCCTTACATAACTTAACAAAAATCTCAAACAAAGCACAAGAACACTAGTTTAATAGTTTTACTATTTTTTGGGTTTGTTACTACTGTAAAGCTGCTTTAACCAAGAGAATTGCGGTTTGATTTAATTATTGACAACACTATGTTTCATGCTCTCAACAACTGTAAACTGCTTTGGCACTCTGTATTGTTTTAAGAGCACTATATAAATAAAGGATGAAAATCGACTAAAAAGTTAGTTATCAGTGGAATTGGTCCTGTGAACTTTTTTCGAAAAAGAACATTAAATGTAAATAAAATGAAAAAATAATACATTAATATATATATATAAAAGCCTTGTATTTGCAGTATTTTCTAATGTTATTGAATCATTGATGATAATATACAATACTTGATGTTGGCCTTTTTCCTGAGTTAAGATTTTCTTCAGACTGTCTCTGCATCTTTTATACGGAAATGTGGAATGGTTCTCCTAAAAAAGACAATTAACACACATTCAGTCAATATTTAATGAATGTGTAAAGCGCTGCTTGGTTTAATGTAAAAAAAGGGAAAAAAAGAAAAGCAGACCAGTATGAAGAGAAAATGATTTGTTTACCTGCAGAGCTTTCATCAGATTCACCAGGTTTACTGATTCTGCAAAAGAAGCAGGCTGCCACAATCATAGCCAGTATGAAAACAGCGGCTATCACAGATGAGGAACCATACCTGAGGATTTGTTTAAAATTGTATTAGAAATGAAACTTTTACCATGAATTTGGTTTTCGCAAAGCAAAGAGGACAACAGAAAAAGATAAACTTACGAGGTTATCTGTTTCCCTAAGGGAGAAAAGAAGGGGGGCAATTAGCAAGAATGTATGCATAGGTTTATTGTAGTCTGTCTACAAATGTACAAGAATACATGCAATTTGACAAATAGTCAAGTCACCTCATCTACAGTGTTTATGAAATTCAATACCTAAAGTTTTGGTCTAGTGACAAACATATTTCAGCCAGAATTGCTATTAGGCAATGTATATCAGTGCCATGAAAAAAATGATGTGTTATCAGGGTTTATGATTTTACGAGCCCACCCTTAAGCAGTTTAATAGAGAAGCTAATTGAAAGTCATACTTTTACTTTAGTTACCTATAGTGTGCAAACCTTATTATGTGAAAAATTATATTTCAAAGTTTCTTGGGGGAACACAATATTAACAAATGTTTTTAGAATGAATGCAAATGTTATGCGAGCAGACGCAAAGCATCAAAATAATTTGTCCACCATGTCTCTTTATGAGCTCTGTACATTTGCATAACAATTTGTGCTAAAGAAA
The DNA here is from genome assembly GCA_018155175.1 of Sinocyclocheilus anophthalmus. Lineage (NCBI taxonomy): Eukaryota > Metazoa > Chordata > Actinopteri > Cypriniformes > Cyprinidae > Sinocyclocheilus > Sinocyclocheilus anophthalmus. The sequence continues at coordinate 52,325 of JADLZN010008972.1, forward strand.
CATTTCAAGAGAAGTTGCAAAACATACATTAATGGAGCTGAAATTGTATAATGTATGAAAATCTGACAAAAGTTTAAGGTAAAAAAAAAAAAAAAAAACTGTAATTATACTTACTGGCACACCGTGTGTCTGAAAACTGCGTGCACTGGGACACAGTTATCTCTCCAAGTTCTATAGTTTGAAAAAAAAAAAAAAGGTTTTATTGTTATTAGAGCAATTTCAAATCTTATGTTTGTTTAAACATAAATTAAAGTAATTTTTTCATACCTTCACATCTGCGGCATGGATTACATAGCACACCAACGTAGTTCATGGGTCCTCCAGAGCAGTTCTGGGCAACATACATACCTGTAGATTTGAATTGTATGATTAATTATTAATTATTTAGTCATTCACAGTGGTGACCTAAATTTTCAGATTTATTATTACCATTTACTCTGTGGAACTCACCTTCTGGGCAGTTCAAGCAGCACAGCGATTCGTGAAGTTGGAAATGTTTCTCTGGGCATGCTACTACACATAGAGCACTAAACGCAGCCACAAATATTGCCTGGAGCTTTAATGAGAATAAAAAAAATTGTCAGTGTAAATCTCAAATTACATGTATCTAAATCAGGGATTAGGAACAGTACAAGAAATGATAAAAAAAAAAGTTTTGGAAACCAAAAACAGGAACAAAATCCTTTAAAGTCATTCCAGAGTGAAAAGGTTGTATTTAAATGCTTGCTACTGGTTAATAATTGTATCGTATTGTTTCAATAATTTTTAATTAATTCAACAACTAAAGACTGTCTAAAACTTCCTATTTGATACTTTTTGCATAAATATATTTATACTAAATTGTAGTTGACAATTACATTTTTAAAAAAGAAAAAGAAAAAGGTAAAAACAAACAGTTGTAACACTTACCAAGACACATTTGGAGTCTGGCTGGTTCATTGTAGGTTTCATATCGTTTTCTGACAATTGTTGATCCTCAACTCTCTGCTTTTAAACGAGCACTGACGTGTTTAAGGAGTGGCCTCCAGAAGTTCCTGCACACCATTTATATTATCTTTCATATCTTCAGGCGGTCAGAGATCAACTGTGTTTAACTAAAAGATGGCTATGTGACATCTTGTGTGTTTCTTATAAATATATATAACATATATAAAATCATTACAGTGAACATACCTGCAATGTAGATCCAGTCAGCCATGACTTATGCTCATTCATTCATTCATTCATTCATTCATTCATTTATGCTTAAAGTTAGTCCTATGATTAAAGTTAGAAGAAAGCATAAATTGCCTCTCAACATAATTCCTGTTTGAAGCAACGATATGTAGCAGCAAAACAATACTAGTTTAAATGTTACTTTCACCATTTGAAGTTAAATATTATCAGTGTTTAAAGCTCATGTTTAAAATGTAAGATACAACGGAAGTTATGATTTTCTGATGTTGCCTACAGCATGAATGCCACATTTTTTCCCCACTGAAGTTTCTAAACTATTGTGTCTTGCTTAAGAAATCAAAACTGACTTTCACCAAAGATTATAAACAACAACAACAGTAATCTTTTTATAAACTTTACTATTTTCTAACCATATAAACAGGGCTGGATTTACCTCTTTTCGTGACATAGGCAAAACAAATTTTTGGGCCCCCCTTCCCTATTAATATAATAGGCCTAATATTACCACCCAAGCAAACAAAAAAAATATTTCTTAATCAGTGGAAACCGTTACAGTGTTTTCTATAGCAATAAGCACTTGCGTTCAATCAATACAAATCGAATATAGTTCTTTTTGTTTGAGAACTGAGAAAGACCATTCCATTAATAGGCGCGGTGTCCTGGCCACATAACCACTTCGGGAGTGCCTTAGTCACAATCACACATCAATTGTTCAGATGGTTTGTTTCAAGACATTTGACATGTTTCCATCCTGAAATCTCATGTGTGTTGAACTAGCTAATTTTTTTACACACCTCATCCCAAACCTTCCGTTGCATATTCCAAAACATCATTTTAGAGCTAATAACAGAGGCTTGAGCCATTGATATGCAGGCTAACGCAGTTATTAGAGCGAGAGAGAAAGAGAGAGATTAAGTGCGTGTGAATACCTGCGTATGCGTGTCTGTGTGTGCCTCGCAGCTCTGACAACAAGTTTCTGTCTGCATCTCCGCGTGTGTGCGCGAGTGCGTGTCTGTACTGTGTGTGTGTCTGTGAGAGAGAACGGGAGAAAGAAAGCGTGATTTCCGTACATAAAAAAGGTTGAAGACATGGAAATAGTTTGTCATTTTTACCCTATTTGTTATATTTATTTGCTCAATGTCTTCTGGGGTTTTGGTTCTTTTACTGTTGTATATATCCCATAGTATAACAAAAATATTATCTCTTCATTGTGTTTGGGGCCCCCCTGGACGAGCATGCATAGGCACGTGCCTAGAATGCCTATGCGTAAATCCGGCCCTGCATATAAACATAATTTGTTTCAGACTGATTTGTCATTGTAGTTATGTAGCATATTAACATCACTGAAAAAAACATACTGAAAAACTATTAAAAAAACAATTCAGTTATATCAGTTGAATGATCCAGTGCTTATGATCCTACACTCTTAAAAATAAAGGTGCTTCAAAAGGTTCTTCAAGCGATGCCATAGAAGAACCATTTTTGGTTCCACAAAGAACCATTCAGTCAAAGGTTCTTTAAAGAACCATCTCTTTCTTACCTTTTTATAATCTGAAGAACCTTCTTTCGCCACAAAAGAACCTTTTGTGAAACCGAAAGGTTCTTCTGATGTTGAAGGTTCTTTATGGAACCATTTAGACAAAAAGGTTCTTCTATGGCATCGTGAAGCACCTTTATTTTTAAGAGTGTAAAGCAGATAGTGTCTATAATCTGTGTATATTCAGCAAAAATTACCTTCAGAGTGTTCAAGTATTTTTTTTTTTCATTTTATTTAACAGAGAACATTTGTATTTTATTTTGATATAGAACCAAAACAAAAACAGAACAAAGACCAGTGGCCTGTCACATGAAGTTAGACGAACAAACTTCAGAATAGGTTTAGAACTGACAAAACCTAACAAATCCAACATGGTTGTCACAGTTGGTTTTGGGTTTATATCAGGTTCAGCATGTTCACAAGTTTATGATTAACATTGGAGCAAGTGCAACTGAAAGTGTAACATCTGCAGCAAAAAAAAAAAAAAAAAAAAAATCCAATCACACAACCTTCAATATGATCCACAAAAGTTTGAGAAGGCAGGTGAAATAAAACATCTGACAATATAATGTAAGTTAATCAAATTAATTTAATTAATTTATATGGGATCAAATAGAACTGTCCCAATTTACATGAATTCACTTTGATGTGAAATGCTTTAAGGTGATTTTGTCTCTAAAATGCTTTCACTGGGAACTGCTTTGATATGTACAAACAATATGGGATAATCTCTTGACTTGTCAATTTGCCCTGATTGGCTGATTGGACCAGTTTCGGTTTGTAATCTCTTACATAGAATGGAACCCTAACCATGTAGTGCAAGTTACATGGCGATGCACTCTGCTTTAAAAAAAATCCATTATCTTAAACCTGAAAAACCAGTGTCCGCTCAAACTAAACTTGAACTTACCTAGGTAGCCACAGAAAACCACAAGAGTGTAGTAAAAACACTCTTAAGAAAAATGTTTCTAAACAGGAACAAAAATAAGGATTCTTCAGCTTGTAACAACAGTTTAATGCATTAATGAATGACAGTTGACAATAAACATGAATAAATACATGAAGAAGTAAAACAAAAAATAGAAGCATAAAATAAAATAGTAATGAAGACCAAGAAACACAATCTTCTATGATGCCTTTAACTTAATCACATGTTTATTTTGGTGTAACTGAGTTTCTTTCTGCAGATGATGAGGTTTTAGGATATAACAGCATGGTCAAAACAGTTAGGGACAATTATTTTTCTGATCTTATAAAAAAAAAAAAAAGATGTAATCCCAGAATTTGTGAATTGTGAATTTTTTTCTTAAACATTTTATTGATAAGATCGCTGCTACCAGATTTTCTATTCAATTACTTGATCATGATGCATCAGTTCCTCCACTGACATGCTCTGCTGTCTTTCATCAGTTTGAGCCTGTTTCTATTACAACCCTGGCGAACACTTGAAGCCTTCTACTAGTCCCCACGATATTATTATTATTCCACAATATTATTTTTTAAACAGGTTTTAGTGTTATTGGCCCTAGTATCTTGATTTTAATACATTGCTGCTTGGTTTTAGGCTCTGTGCCAGCCTATTTTAAACATGCTATAGTGCAGCCTCTAATGAAGTGATCTAATTTAGATAATACAGATTTATCTCATTTTAGACCGATTTCAAAACTGCCTTTACTCTCTAAAGTTTTAGAGAAGGTAGTTTTTATTCAATTACAAACACTTTTTTTTTATAGAAAAAAATCAGTGCTTGAAGTCTTTCTGTCAGGTTTTAGAGCACAACATGGTTCAGAATCAGCACTTTTAAAAGTTTATGCAATAACTTAATAAGTGTTGATTCTGGAGCTTCTTCGGCAGTCTTAGTTTTATTAGATCTTAGTGCAGTGTTGATACCGTAGACAGTGACGCAACTGCACATTTGCTGAGGGGTATGCAAGATCCAGGGTCTTGGCGCCCCCTTGTATATTCTAGCCCCTAACACTGACTTTCAGAAAGTTTTCTGCGGGAGGCGGGAGTTAATGGCTAAAAAAACAATAAGGATGGAAGAATACAAACTCATTGGGGGTGAAGAAAGTGACGAAGGTATGAACGCCCTCCCCAATTTTTAATACCATAGGGGAAAAAAGTAAAGAGTGGAAAAACAGAAGTAAAAAAAGAAGAAAAGAAAAATGTGTTATATAACATCCCATTTAATTCCTGATAGCTGAGCCCAGACAGTAGAACACTCTTTTTTATTATTATTATTTTCTTTCTTTTTTTTTTTTTTTTTTTTTTCTCGAACACATGTATATTGCTCACGTTTAGTTTGGTTCCCTTTTGGAGGGATTTCAATCTTTTGTTATTATTAATTTGCCTCAAAGTTATCAATTTGTTTTATAAAATGAGAACACTGTATGTAAAATTCACTTTAAAGAATCTCTGCATTTTTTTCCTTTTTACTTATAGAGATAATTCATGGAAAATTGCTGACACCTGGTAGAAAAAAAACCTATTAAAATGAACGTCATGATATTCCCACTATGACCACTAGATGGAAGCAGAGGATCATTCATTGTCTCATTTACCATTTCCACTCTGTATAGCTCTTTTCACATGTTTTGTGTTTGGAATTATATTTAGACATTATAAAATCACTATTATAATATTTAGAAATCACTTTTTTGCCAAAGTTGAGCATTGTTTTGTACTGAATACGAGAGCAGAGTCAAAAAAAAAAAAAAACTCATGAAATCTATGTGAATCACACAAATGGCTTATTTTGAATTCAAAACTGCAATTTTCAGCTGAAGATGACTAGTTTGCATCCATGTTAACACTCTTCTTAGTTTCTCTCAAATGTAAATCAAATTCAGATTCACAAACATATTGTGTGCTTTTAATGCTTTTCTTTTCCCTTTGTCTTTTCTGTTCTGCGCCCCAGAATGTTTCCCTTCTCTATTAATTTGTCATCTAATCTGTGACAATAATGTGTTGAAGGGTGAGCGGACTGCTGCGTATTTACACTTAAATCAATATGGTCTGCGCTCCACTACAGAGCAAAACGCTTTGGCTGCCCGCTCTCCAGTGCGTCGCGCGCACTCATTATTGCGCGGCTTTGCCACACAGACTTTGATATGTCAGCTCAATAAAACAGGCGATGTGCCAAAGATGTAGGCTACTGGGTAGTTGTGGGTGCAGATGTGAAGTAAAGTAATATTTAGGCTATGAGATTAATTTATTTCTCGTGCAGGTTGCCGAATTTATGCCTACACAGAAGTAAGCCCTGTTTAGGTTCTGTCCCGGTACGGGCTATTCGTTAGCCATTCATTAGTCTGGTTGTGTGATGAGAAAGTGATGAAATATAGTTGCAATAAACACACTAAGAATCCACACAAATGTAGCAGCAGAGGACTGTTATTCTGTTGTGCGGAACTGCGGAAGAACTTATGACGGCACGGTTTAAAGTTTGGTTGACCAATCAGTGGAAAGGGGCATTTCATTCCCGCCCACATGCAGAGATCGAATATTCAAACCGTTTATTCATTTTCTAGTCCTGAATGTAAAAACGAAAAATCAAGCATCATTGTTTTTGTTTGTTTTTTGAAAAAATTTTAAACAAAAAAAGGGATTGTTTTCTTATTTTTCTGTTTTTATATTAAATTAAAAAACGAATGAACGGAAGATACCCTGATTTGGTTGATATGTACTCAGTTCAGTGGTGTGCGGTGGTGTTCTAAAATAAGGAGGCAAATTCCTTATATTTAAAAAAAAATCTTTTTTTTTTTTTTTACTCAAATGTTACATCCATGTCCAGTCATATTTTCTTGTTAAATCACATTACCTATCATAAAAAGAAAAAAAAAGAACGAAAAAAATATATATATTTTCTATTTTTACAGTAACAATGTAATCAATATTCTATTTATTAAAGCCATGAATCTCATCAAGTTAGTGTTTTTAAGCATTTTACATTTATTAAAATAAAAGATTCATTCATTCTCAATTACCCCCCAATAGTGATGGGAGAAACTAACCTTTTCGAAGCTTCGAATCAATTGAACCAATTGCTTCACAAAATGGTTCACGGTTTCGAAGCATTCAAAACACCACAAACTGGTGACGGCAGCTGGTCAAACTGTGTAAATGCAACAGAAACTAATGCCAAAACATGCATAAAAACATTTTACAAATACATTTTACAAACCCATTGCAAATGTTTTACTGAAATTATAATACATTAAATGCAATTACAATGATAAAATACCATTAAATATGTGTCTGTATAATACGTTTAATTATTATTATAAATTTGCAGGGCTTATTTTCTCTGTTTTATGGAGAGCTTGGCTAAACAGGCCAATACCCAGCATGCACCTTGATATCAATTGGACGTCAAATATTGATCTGTTTTATGGAGAGCTTGTATAAACAGGCCAATACCCAGCGGGCACCTTGATATCAATTTGACGTCAGATATTAGTCAAGACTTGATCAAGCTGCTGTATAACATCATTTTAAATTCAGTTTGGATTGCAATTTCTTCCAGTGGTAATGGAGTTAAAATAGGAAATGAATCCTACACTGAAATTGGTTTATTGTATATGTTGATGTAATATGGACATCACATTGACATCAATGATGTGTTTGTTTAATTGATATTTATTGCATAATATGAATTCTTTGTCAGCCTGATTAAGTTTAAGTAGTATTTTTGTGGCCTTGAACAGCACCCATTTGCCTCATCCCCTTTTGAAACGTGTCCCAGTTGGCAATTGAGGTTCAAAAGACATGAAATTGACATCAAACATTGACATCAAAAAAGAGGTCAAATATTCAAATCAAACTGATGTCAGAAACTTGACGTCTATTTGACATCCACACACTGATGTCTTTTTGTCCACCAACCCAGTGGGAACGTGATGTTGAGAAGACACTGACATCAAACATTGACGTAAAAAAACAGGACAAATATCCAAATCAAACTGACTTCTCAGAAACTTGATGTCTATTTCACATCCACAACACATCCTTTCTAATGCCCATTCAATGCAAAGCTTTCTCTGCTCTTTAACACCACACCTGTAGATGGTGCCATGCTAGTAGTGACGTTGAGCCTCTGCTTCAAAAGCATTGACAATCCTAAACTCTGTGTCCATGCTTACGTTCTGTCACTTATTCTCAGGTGGGTACATGTGTTGACATCTCATGAAATATAAAACAAGTTATCTTGGGTAACTTTAACACTTTCAAGAACATGTGTTTCAATAAAATATGACTTTGTGTTATGATTTCTGGTACTTTTTGTGTATGCATGGCTGTACCACGTGGCATGGGGAAAAAAAACGCTCTGTGCTTTGATTACATTTCCCCTGTAGCGCGCGGGCAACAAAGTTTGGAATGTGCGTGAGGTTAATCCATGGTACACCGCTATTTCACTTGGTAGTTGTACTCCATTTTGCAGTTAAAACTCGTTTCCCAGTTGCACTATCTACAGCCCTATGATTTTCGTGATGCGGACAACGTGGAAGGAACCGCAGAGTCCAGGCATAAATCCAGAATTCGCTGTGTAATGCAGAATGTCACGGAATTTGTCAAAGTTTGAAATAAACATCAGAAGTATGCGCTGCAATTGAATCAAATTAGATTGAGATATTGGACTATATTGATTTTTGTTCACCATAAGAATAGGTGCATGTACATTTGTATTACTGACTTCAAGTAGGGTGACCATACGTCCTCTTTTCCCCGGACATGTCCTCTTTTTGGACCTACAAAAATGCGTCCGGCCGGGAATTCTTAATTGGCCAAAATGTCCCCCGGGAGTCGCTGTTTTCTTAATCCCACTCCCGCTGAATCTCTGACCATTGCCACCTGCTCCCGCAACATGTGTTTCGCTCCCGCAATTTTCGTGTCCACTCCTTTAAACATTCTAATATTGTATATAATTAGCAGAGTCCAGGCATAAATCCAGAATTCGCTGTGTAATGCAGAATGTCACGGAATTTGCCCAATTTGAATTAAACAATCAGGAAGTAGCGCTGCAAAGTGAATCAAATTTAGATTGAGATATGGACTATATTGATTTTTGTTCACAATAAGAATAGGTGCATGTACATTTGTATTACTGACTTCAAGTAGGGTGACCATACGTCCTCTTTTCCCCGGACATGTCCTCTTTTTGGACCTAAAAAATGCGTCCGGCCAGGATTTCTTAATTGCCCATAATGTCTGGGATTCGGCTGTTTTCTTAATCTTGCTCCCGCTGAATCTCTGACCATTGCTCCCGCAACATGTGTTTTGCGCCCATGATTTTCGTGTCCACTCCTTTAAACATTCTAATATTGTATATAATTTTGGCGCATCTTTTTGCGCTGTTTACTTTCACTTTCGATTTCGCAATCACAAGCACTCTGTGTAAATGAGCACATCTTACCATCACAGATTTTCAATAGCCGCGTTTCCACTATCGGGCCAAAAGCGGGCGTGCTAGTGCATGCCAGGGCCAGTTGTGTTTCCACTATCACTTCCGGGGCTTGATCGTGCCTCATCAGTGCTTCCTCGGGGCCAACGGCCGGGGTTTTTTGCCCGACGAAAACCTTGGGCCAAAGCGGACCAGCTGGGGCTAGAGGAGTGGTCATGAACAAGTCGGATTTCTTCTACGCGTCTGTCATAAGCGTCAGCACTGCGGATCATTTCATAAAGTTAACAGCTATAACACCAGCATTAAAGACTTTTAAAATAAGTTTAGTTCAAAAAACTCACTTTCAGACAGAAGCGAGTGTTTGAAATAACTTGATCCACGATGTGGATTATGATCACCTTACGAGGCAGAAATATTTATAAGCGATGCAAAAGACTATGCACGCTAGCCATTAACCTTACCAGAGTAAACATAAATACGACCACTTGAAGAAATCAGACGTCAGCTTATAATTCTCTATCACAATCGTGTATTTACTTAATAACATATTTTATCTGTCATAAGTCTCATCTCGAGATTTTAGCTCCGCGCATGTCATAAAAATATTATGTTTTTTGTTTGGGAGCTTTTATAAAAATATAGAAATGATCATTCTTTCTAAATGTGATGTGTATATACTGTGACTACAAATAAACAGAAACAGACTCGACTGAATAAGTAGGTAGGCTATGTTCATATCGCTTTATTTCTGTGTGACTAATTTTTAATCCTGATAAATGAATTCATTATGATCAGTGTATCACTTATTATTGTAAAACATCAGTGCTTTTGGATTTAAATCTTTAACAAAGCATGCAAACAAACGGCCGCTTTTATCATGTTCTTTTTGTGATCGCGCTAGTTCCAGTGATTTATTTATTTTTAGTTTTCTGATAACTTCTCTTTGTTGGTGGAATGATGGGGTTGCATGGCGTTGTTCCTGAGAGGCGTGTAAAGGGCGGGTTTTAGTGAAGCGCAGCGGAGCTTCTGGCCCGACGGTGGAAACGCAGCGTGATTTTTGGCCTCGGTGCTACAGCTCCGAGGCTATTAGCCCCGCCCGGCCCGTTTAAAGCACTGGCTCGCACTGGCCCGACATTTGAAAAGCGGCTAATGAGCTCAGGATCTGTTGAGCAGCAAATACTCCAGCATGCTCTTGTCAGTCATCTCTTCTTATTCTCTACCTGTGATCAGTCAAATCTGACTCCGGTAGCTCTTGTTGGATGCAGGTTTGCCAAGTCCGCGTTTTTTTTTCCACAGAATTGGGCTACTTTTAAATTGTTGCCATTGGTTGATTTTCCCAAGTGGGTTAAAGGTTTGAAATATTGCATAAATTACATTTGACTGAAATGCTTGTATTGAAACATTTTGCATGAAACTTTCATGGACTTTTTCATTAACTGTTCCCACCTGGTGGAATGACCTGCCCAACTCAATCCAAGTCCTTAATATTTTCAAGAAATGGCTGAAAACACATCTCTTTCATCTTCATTTGACCCTCTAACTCTAGCACTCTCTATTCTAATGCTACTTCTAATTTCATCTGCTTGTTTTTTTTATTAAAGAAATTTGACACTAACATTTGCACTCTCTATTCTATTCTAACTACTTGTTTTTATTTAGATAAAAAGAGCTTCTAACACTAGCTTCGCTATTCTGCCACTTATTTTCTTTTGTATTTATTATAACTAAATGCACCTTCTAACACTATATTCCCTATTTGTCTATTTCTATTCTTTCTACTTGTTTTCTTTTTATTTCTTAAAACACAAATAAGCCAAAAAAAAAAAAAAAACACTTGCTACTATAAGGTTAGGTTAAGCCCGCCCACGAACCGCCACCCCCTAACATCCCTCTTTTTGGAAACTAAAATCATGGTCATCCTACTAAGTTTAAGAGCGAGGCGGGGCGGTGTCAGGGTTCAGTGGCAACCTTCCGGTCTCTCTCGTGGAGCCAACACGGAAGTGACTAAAATTGTAATTCATCGACTGGCCGCTAGAGGCTTGGCTGCAAAAGGGAGTCAATCCCATAGACCCCCATGTTGAAGTGCCCAACTTTACAGCAGAAAAACATGTTTACAGCCTGGTACAAATTGTGGTTTTGGTCTATACAGCTAATTTTGCTTCATGACAATTGTGAGGGGGTGAATTTTTTTTATAACTCATCTGTTTAAAATATATTAAGCCTTAAAGTTCTTCACAATTAAGGGCGTGGCCACTTGAGTGAAAGCTGGATTGCCGCTGCTGTCACCACCATCAAGCAAGGTGGGCGTGGTTTCAACAACCAGCTCCCACCTCTTTGCCCATTTTCGATTATCCAGGAGTGACGCGCGGTCATGGTTGGGAAGGTTAACTTTGAAACTGTTCGGTTACAGATTACAAGTTTCCCTATTGAACTTTACTTTACTTTTGATTACCCGCATTGGCACGATAAAGACGACCCTGATTTATAAGACGACCCTCCCCCCCCCCTCCCCCTTTTTTCAGATGTAAAACACATTTTGTCTTCAATTTTTTCATATTGCATATTTTTCCTATTAAAATTTTCGTTTTGAAAGTATGGTAAAAACTGGTAAAAATGTACCAACAAATCACATTTAAAAAATATACACTTTATGATATACCATAAAAAAAAAAAAAACAGGTAGCCCATCTGATTAGGACATTTAGGCTATCCATCTATTAGTAGCCTACCAAAATCTTATTAACGGTGGAAGTTAAATCTTACTGTAGTCTTCACATCTGGGTACTGTCTTACGTTTTAAAAAATCACAAAGGGAGTTTGGTCCCAACGTGACAGTCACGACTCATGCAGCTGTAAGTTTTTCTTTTTCTTTTGTTTTTACTCGCTTACAACACGCATTACATTACATATTTCATGGCACACTCGTCTTATGTGTATTTGGCGCCACCTATTGTTGTGGGTGTATTATTGACATGTCAAAGTCTAGATCCTGAATATAAGACGACCGCGTTTTTTTCAGATGTATTTCCAAGAAAAAACATCGTCTTATATTCAGGTCAATACGGTACTTTCTAATGAATGTTTTCAACTGTTAATCATTTTCAAACATTTACACCATGCAGGGTTAACCTTACAGCATGTGCTCAACACTGATTACTGTCAGACTTTCAGAATCCTTCATCACTTGAATTAAGATGATAATAACTTAACACATCCACTACAAAATCAGACTTTACTTTGAGATTGATCTGAAGTTCAATGCAGATTTAAAATCATAAGAAATAGTTTACTGATACTGTTTTTGAAACCAAATCTTCGCATAACTACAGGAAACACTGCATCTACCATTCTTTGGGAAAAAAAACGTTAAAAAATAAAATAAAATAAAAGCAAATACATCATCCCAAATATGGTTATCTAACAAGCATGTGTCCTATTCTTTGTACTAAACTCCTGAAACATTGGTGTATTTTTGAAACATTGGTGTCTGTTTATATGATATGACAATAGTTTTCTCAAAAGAAAGTGTAAAAGGCTCATGAAGTGACTCAGAGCAGTTCTAGAGATTATGTTTATGTGTTCATGTACTCATATATATTGAGATGGCTAAAAAGACCACCAGCGGTACACATGCACGCTTAAATGAAACTGTGCGTCTGCGCCATTAATTTCCACGAGGTACGGACTGGGAAAATATTTCAGGCTGGGAAATCTCACACTCAACAACTCATACCAGAGCCCATATCACCTCATGCCATTTGCCCCTTAATACTGAAAACCCAAAACATTCTAAAACAAACAAACCCTATTTTTGTATGCCATCACAAAAACTCCTTAGGCTGGGGACATGCAAAATAATTAAAAGTTCTCTCCTGAACTGCACCTTCACTTCCATTTTAATTTTCAGTCTCATTTTGCCCTGATATCTCTGTCTCTCACATGACTTTAATACTCAAGATTTAACAAAATTATTCTTTCTAAATTGTCTACATGTCAAAATTAGTACAATAATAACTATTAGAATATCTTTATAGAAAAATCATAATACTGAACATGAGTAATATTTTTCCCGTACAAAAATTAACCATGATTTTATTACAGTAAAGTAACGTAACCCATGTATTTTTTTTGGTTTTATTATTTTGTTTATTTGTTTTTAGGCAAATAGTGATTAGGGATAGCCCATTTGAATTTATTTTTGATTAACTAATATAAAAATAGCAAACAGTCCATTGTTAAACTATGGTTAGTGTAACAAAAAACCATTGTCTTTGGATTTGATTTTCATAAGGGTTGTGTTGTTGTCTGCCCTAGCTCCCCCTAAATCTATTATAAAATATACTGTATATTAATATATTATAAAACGATTATTTGTCAGCTAAATTAACTTTACAATAGATAATGATGTCCTTTAGACTAGTATACTGTATTTTGAGTGATGACTATTTAGCAGTGGGCTGCTACTGCTTAAGTACAAAGACAAAACAACAATAGCATATTTACAGAGGGGGGGGGGGACGGGAAAGTGGTCTGACCTGTCCCTTGAAATCCGTAACAGTAGTGTTGCTTCTCTGCTCCAACTGTGCGCTTCCACAGTCCACTCCATTCTCTATCTCTCGCATTGTTTACTCTGATCGAAACCGTTTGGCGGAGCGAGCGCGAGCCGAAGCATTGCCAGTCACGTCTAACCGATTCATGATTTATTAGAGATTTAATATCGAATGGCGAATTCGGAAATAATCACTTTAGTACATTCGGCATGCAATTATATAATAATAATAATTATTAGAAATTATTATTATATTGATTTATTCCTCCAAAATGTGACATCTTCTTGACATTTCCACGTAATAGGAGGTCCGTTTTATGACTCTATCAAACCACTTCCTGTTTTCGCATCGCGGCCGTATTCTCAATATTTTTATATAGTCAGTGCAATTTGGGAAGAAATCACTTACATTTATGTGGACGTGTGAAAATATTTAGATGTAACCCCCTTTGTAATTGTTAACTTTTTCATAAGTAACTGTAATTTAATTAGACATTTTTTCTTAGTAACTGTAAATGATTACAGTTATATTTATTTTGTAATGAAATTACGTAAACG